>ML410319.1:34808-56388 GCA_005239525.1 Nicotiana knightiana
GGTAGTCATAAGTCAAAGTCTTTGTAGCTAGAAGAGTTACAAAGTAGCTTGTAGTAAGAACTATAAGTTAGTGTGTGAAAGTCTTTGTAAGGGTGCCTTATAAAGTGGCTTGTAATAGTGTAGATTACAAGTTAGTGGAGTTGAAAACCTACAAGAGTGGGTCATGATTTACTTCCCCTTAAGAGGGATTTTTCCACGTAAAAATCCCTTGTCTCTTTACTCGTTTGTATCACATTATTCTGTGGAAAACAATAGAGGACCTGGTCTCTCTATTGGTTGGTGGACGCAATCAAACCTTCAAAAGGTATCAGAGCAGGTTCTTTCTACAAGGTTAAAACCTAGAAAGGATCTCAAATGGCTGCTCTACCAAATTTTGAGTAAAGACAATCAACCTACAGACCCCCAAGATTCAACGGCCAATACTATGGTTGGTGGAAAACAAGAATGCACGATTTTATCATGGCTGAAGACTCCGAGCTTTGAGATATTATTTGTGATAGCCCTCATGTGCCATTAAAAAGGCTAGGAGAAGCAGGTCCTCTAATACCAAAAACCAGAAAGGAGTACGATGAGGCAGATCGGAAAGCTGTAGAAAAGAACTTTCGGCGCAAAGAAAATTCTTGTTTGTGGTATTGGGCCTGACGAATATAACATGATCCCTGCCTGTCAGTCAGCTAAGGAGATCTGGGATGCTCTGCAGACGGCACACGAAGGAACAACACAAGTAAAGCAGTCCAAGATAGACATGCTCACTACAGAATATGAACTGTTCAAGATGAGGGAAGATGAGGCCATACAAGACATGCATACCAGGTTCACCTCTATCATCAATGAACTTCATTCTCTAGGTGAAGTTATTCCCAGGAACAAACTTGTGCGAAAAATCTTAAGTGTTCTGCCGATTTCTTGGGTAAGTAAGGTGAACGCTATCACGGAAGCAAAAGATCTACAGACCTTGACTATGGATGAGTTGATAGGTAATCTGAGGACATATGAGATGAAGAAAAGGAAGGACATTGAAAGAAGAGAGCCTAAGAAGGAAAAAAACCTAGTTCTTCAGGCAGAAAAACTTGAGTCAAGTGAAGAAGATCACGACATAGCCTATCTCACCAAGAGATTCCAAAAAATGGTGCGAAGGAATGGTAGGATACCTAGAAGAGGGAGCTCAAGCAAGCCCAGAAATCATGATCTATGTCATAAATGTGGAAAACCTAGACACTTCATCAAGGACTGCCAGCTCTTGAAACAGGTTAGCTACAAATATAACATGGACAAGTTTGCAAAGAGAAACCAGGTTCCTGAAAAGAGATTCAGTAGAAAAAGTGCAGCTGACAATGTTGTGAGACAAGCTCTTGCTGCCTGGGGAGATTCATCTAGTGAATCAGAAGAGGAACCTGAAGAAGAGAATAGCTCCATGATGGCGGTTGAAGGCAAGGGTAAGGAGTATGACTCGTTGTTTGCTCTCATGGATCAATCCGACGAAGAAGATGACACCGATGAGGTAAACTTCTGGGATGTTCAGAGAAATATGAGATCCTACTCTCCTAAAAAATTAAATTCATTGTCGAATGTTCTCATTGATACCTATTATACCTTGATGGAAGAAAAAGATTCACTGACCCTAGAGCTAGGAGAAGCTGAACAGACCAGGGATGACCTAGTCGTGTGTGTGGTTGACCTAAAAGAAACCGTAGGAAACCTTAAAAACAAAATGAGACTCTAAGGTGCAAAATCAACTTTGTTGAGAACGAAAGAGACGACCTAATGGTAGTAGTTGTGGATTTTAAGGATACCATAAAAAGTCTTGAAGAGAAAAGGGAAGAGATAGATAAGAAAAATAGAGAGTCAAAAAATGAGAGAGATGATTTAACTGTAGTAGTGGAAGATTTGAAAGAAACAGTAGAGAATCTAAGCAGTGAAAAGATGTGTTTGAACTTGAGAGTAGATACTGTTGAGCAAGAAATAGATGATCTTCTAGTAGTTATCACAGACTTAGAAGAAACTATTCAGGGATTAAGATTAGAACGTGATTCATCAAGTGTAGATAAAGGAAAGGAAATAGCTCGTGAAAAATACGTCAGGCTTGAAAAGGAACTGAATGAGGTCAAAAATAGTCTGTGCAGTGAGGTTGAGAAAAACAAGGTATTGCAAGCAGAAATGAGCAAACTAACATCTGATCTTAAGAAATCCTTGAATTGGACATAGTCCACAGACGCTGTCACTGCTATGTATTTCAACAACTCTGGGAAGAAGCAAGGAATCGGGTTTCAAAAGGAGAAAACTCCCTACAACCCTCACAACAAGTATGTTACAGTTCCTGACAATTCGCTTTGTACCCACTGTGAGTGCAATAGGCACTTCAAGGAAAGTTGCCCAGCCAAGGACCAATCAGTCCAGAAAAATAAGATGTTTGCTGAAGGAATAAACACTAAGAAAGGACCTGGTCCCAGCAAGAAAAGTCAACTTTTGCCTGCATGGACTAGAAAAGTTCTTATTCATCCCTTTCCTAACTACAAGGGACCCAAACTTGTTTGGGTTCCTAAATCTAACCATTGAGTTATTTGTGCAGGGATCAGTTAGGGGAACTGGGCTACAATGGATCATGGACAGCGGATGCTCAAAGCATATGACTGGAAATACCATGGACTTCCTCTCATTGAAAGCTCTGCAGGGAGGGGATGTATCCTTTGGAAATGGAAAGAAGGGATACATCCTTGGTGTTGGAAAAGTTGGAAGATCTCTAGAGCACTCAATAGAAAATGTATACTATGTGGATGGCCTGAAGTATAGCCTATTGAGTGTCTCTCAAATCTGTGACAAAGGAAATAAAGTGGAGTTCTTGTCCAAAGTGTGCACAGTTACGAGTCTAGTAACTGGGGATGTAGTGTTGACATCCAAGAGATACCAGAACATCTATGTTGCTAATTTCAAATCTCTGAAAGCAGGTGAGGTGAACTACCTAAAGGCAGTTGAAGATGATGCTAAGCTATGGCACAGAAGACTGGGACATGCCAGCTTCTCTCTGTTGAACAAACTGATAAAGAAGGACCTGGTTCGTGGTCTTCCTAATTCAAAGTTCAAGGATCACAAGGTATGTGATGCATGCGCAAAAGGGAAACATGTGATCACATTTTAAGCCAAAGAAAGATGTTAGCACATCCAGACCTCTTGAAATCATCCACGTGGATCTATGTGGACCAATGAGAATTCCAAGTAGGGGTGGAAATAAATACATCTTTGTGATTGTGGATGACTACTCTAGATTCACTTGGACATTGTTCCTTCGTTCAAAAGATGAAACATTTGAGGTATTTGTGGCCTTTGTCAAGAAAATTCAAGTGAAGATGAACATGAAAGTGGCATGCATCAGGTCTGATCATGGAACGGAGTTTGATAATGCAAGATTTGATGAATTCTGTAATGAAAATGGAATCACACAAAAAATTTCAGCTCCAAGAACTCCCCAGCAAAATGGTGTTGTGGAATGAAAGAATAGGACTCTGGAGGACATGGCTCGAACAATGCTAATAGACAGTGGGATCGCGCAAAACTTCTGGGCTGAGGCAATCAACACTGCCTGTTATGTGGTAAACAGATGTATGATCAGGTCCTTCCTGAACAAGACCCCATATGAACTGCTAAATGGAAGAAAGCCCAAAGTGACTCATCTAAGGGCCTTTGGCTGCAAATGTTATGTTTTAAATAATGGGAAGGATCAGCTGGGAAAGTTCGATGCCAAGAGTGATGAAGGGATTTTTCTGGGCTATTCCTCTCAAAGCAAGGCGTACAAAGTGTACAACAAAAGAACCCAATATGTGGAGGAGAGTGTTCATGTACTCTTCAATGAAACTCCCCTCTCAAACAAGGACAACACCGATGATGATCAAGACAACGAATCACTCTTGGTTCCAGGGGAAATCTCTGATGTGTCAAATGGCAAGGTTGATATGATGAGCCAAACAAAGGAGACAGTGGAAGGCAGCTCAACCTCTTCCTCAGGATCTCATGAGGAACCTGGTACTTCTATCTCCCCTATAGAAGCTGAGGAAAGAGTTGGGGACGCAGTGGAAAGCACTCCTCAGGTTGCAGAACAGGAGTCACGAAGAAGCCCAACCAACATACCAAGCACTTCCACCAGTCAGCTACAAGTTCCAAACTGGAAGCATAAAAGCTCTCATCCTCTTGATAACATAATCACCCCTCTTGATTCTGGAATCCAAACTAGATCAAAAACTAGAAACTCCCTAGCCTTCTCAGCCTTATCTGTCCCAAATAGAACCCAAAAATATCAAGGAAGCCCTGAAAGATGCAGATTGGATCATTACTATGCAGGAAGAGCTTCATCAATTCGAGAGAAACAAGGTATGGCATATGGTACCTCGACCTTCAAACAGAACCATCATAGGAACCAGGTGAGTATTCAGGAACAAACTTGATGAGAATGGAAAAACTACCAGAAATAAAGCCAGGCTTGTGGTTCAAGGATACAACCAAGAAGAAGGGATCGATTACGATGAGACTTTCGCTCCTGTGGCTCGCATGGAAGCCATTCGAATTCTCATTGCCTTTGCATCTCATATAGAATTCACACTGTTTCAAATAGATGTAAAAAGTGCATTCTTAAATGGATTCCTCAAGGAGGAAGTGTATGTCAAGCAACCTCCTGGCGTTGAAAGTCATATTCATCCAGAGCATGTATTCAAGCTGGACAAAGCCTTGTACAGCTTGAAGCAAGCTCCTAGAGCCTGGTATGAAAGGCTGTCCAAGTTCTTACCAGAAAATGGATTATCTCGATGCAAGATTGACAACACCTTATTTCTAAAGAAACGAGGAAGGAACCTTCTTATAGTCCAGGTGTATGTTGCTGACATTATCTT
Source organism: Nicotiana knightiana (assembly GCA_005239525.1). Classification (NCBI taxonomy): domain Eukaryota; kingdom Viridiplantae; phylum Streptophyta; class Magnoliopsida; order Solanales; family Solanaceae; genus Nicotiana; species Nicotiana knightiana. The sequence continues at coordinate 39,686 of ML410319.1, forward strand.
TGGGGCTACAGCAGAATCTCTGTGTAAGGAATTTGCAATGCTCATGGGAAGTGAGTTCGAGATGAGCATGATGGGGGAACTGAACTTCTTCCTGGGCCTTCAAGTGAAGAAATCCTCTAAGGGAACATGCATCAGTCAACAGAAATATATCAAGGAACTGCTCAAGAGGTTTGATATGGAAGACTCCAAAGTGATAGACACACCCATTGCACTTGCTACCAAACTTGACATGGATGATTTTGGCTCTTCTGTGAATCAAACCATGTACAGGGGCATTATTGGGTCTCTTCTCTACCTCACAACAACAGGCCAGACATTGTATTCAGTGTGGGATTGTGTGCAAGATTCCAATCCAATCCCAAAGAGTCGCATCTGAAAGCTGCAAAAAGGATTCTACGCTATCTCAAAGGCACACATGACTTGGTGCTATACTACCCCTCGGGTGACAACTTCAATCTTATTGGTTATGCTGACGCAGATTATGCAGGTTACCTGGTGGATAGAAAGAGCACTTTAGAGATGGCTCAGTTTCTTGGATCGTGCCTAATCTCTTGTGGCACAAAGAAGCATAACTCAGTGGCTTTGTCCACAGCAGAAGCTGAATATGTTGCACCTGCATCTTGCTGTGCTCAATTACTGTGGATCAAACAACAACTGGAGGACTTTGGGGCGTTTATCGACAGCATTCCACTGCTGTGCGACAATACCAGTGCACTCAATATGGCAAGGAACCCGGTGCAACACAAGAGAACCAAGCACATTGATGTGAGACACCACTTTCTCAGAGACAATGTTGAGAAGGGACACATAAGTATGAGGTTTTGTTGCACTGAAGATCAGATTGCAGATATATTCACCAAGGCACTGAGCAGGGAACAGTTTGAGAAGAATCGAATGGCTCTGGGCATGCTAAGACCACTCTAGGGACCGGTTCTCCATATTGGCTAAGATTGTCTTACTCAGGTACAGATGGCTAAGGTGTTTTCTGGTAAAGTCTAACTCACATCAATACCATTGCAGGTAGACACGCATGATGCTTACAGAGGTTAAAGAAATGACAATGTAGAACACAAAGAGACTGACCAATTTTTTTTTAAAAAAAAAAAATCAACAACAACATCAAGTTCGGGACCTGGTCTATGTTTCCCAGGTTAGTAGCTATGTGTATCCTATCTCTTTTTACAAAAAGTATTTGCATTTATTACTGCTGCCACACCATCACTTTTTCAAGAAGTACATCCATCACATCCATCACTCGACCCTTTCAAATCCCTCCCCTCTTCCCAAAATTTCACCGCCAGTTGAACCAGTTCCTTCACCTCCCATTACTCTAACTATTATAACCTCTCTCTACACACCCACTCCTACGAACAACCCTTCATTTTCTCACCGACCTGCATCAATGGCCTCCTCACATGAACTCTCCCCTTCCCTCACCACTGATCTCAACACCACTCCAATGGACGATCGGCAACCACCTCTTCTGGAGGAAGCCATCTCAGCCCCCACTCCTTTATCTCCTCCTTCTAAACCAGAAGCCTCTCCTTCCTTATCTCCCCCATCTGACTCCCCACACAAAACCCTCACTATTGAAACAACCATTGTATCTCCTCTTTCTGAACCAGAAGCCTCTCCTTCCTTCTCTCCCCCAGCTGACTCCCCACACAAAACCCTCACTACTGAAACAACCACTGTATCTCCTCCTTCCCTTATATCATAATCCGAGCCCTTCACCGCTGAAGCCTCTCACATCTCTGATGTTTTAGCAGATGACCCTGATCAGTACATCTCCTCGACTCCCATGGAGTCTTCTGAAAAGGAGGAGCCAAAAATATCTTGGCCATCGCATCTAAAAATGACCCCTCTGAAGGCACCCACTCTCCTCCTGCAACACAGGAAGAATCACAGCCCATCTTAGAGGAGGAAGGAACAATGGTCCCTTTTGCATCTCCTTCCCATGAGGTCACACCTTCTAAACCAAGTGAGGAACCTATTTCTCCACTATCTCAGTCTCCTCAAGACCAGATCTTCTACACACCTCCTCTTAAGTCCATTCCTCCGCATGAGGGACCCATGCATCATGAGGATGATGAGGATAACATGGTGTTGAGTGCTCTCTTCAAACTTCGTCACAGCACTAGCACTCCTGCTCCACCTATTAAGCGTTCCTCAACCAGGCTACAAAAGAGAGAGGCTGTCAGTCTGGCTCTGGAAAAGAGTAAGAAGAGCAACAAAAAGAAGAAGAAAAGGCTGGTGAAAGATGATCAAACAGTGGGGGACAAGGACATCCTTGTGGTGGCAATAGACGATGACACCATTGAGGAACCTAGCTCCTTAGTAGAACGGAAGAAGTCTGAGTCTAGACAACGTCCTAAGAAGGAGTTTGTGACAAGTGATGTGAAGAACAAACAGAAGGTGGTCGGGGAGACATGCGAGAGGAAATCTATATCTGCTAGTTCAAAAGGAAAATCTGTGAAGGTATCAGGGAAAAGAAAGCGTGAGGAAGAAACTGCAGTGGAACCTGGTTCTGAGATGCCCATTCCTTGTAGTAGTGGGAAGTTGAAGGAAAATTTTCAAAACCAAAGCGTGCTGTGGGGTCGTACATTTGATCCTGAGATTCTAGAGATGCCTGGCATGAGTCAACTCATGACCATGGTTGAGTTCCAAAAGTGGGAACACTTGTTCAATGTGAGTTCTCCTAAGGTCTATGAAGATGCTGTGAAAGAATTCTATGCTACCCTCTTCACACCAGAAGATGGTCATTTGTGTGTACTGGGAGAGGGTGTGGACATAGTCATTGATGATGCTGCTCTGGGGGCAATTCTGGACGTTCCATCAGAAGGGCTATCCTCAGTAGATCCCAACAAGTCTGCGTGTAGCGGTGATTTTCGGAGAGCGATAGTTAAACCATAGATTGTCTAGCAAGGGGAACGGGTTCACAAGAAGGCTATGTTGCCTGCTTACCAACTCCTCTTTGAGATGGTGAACAAAGTCCTTCTTCCCCGAGCTGAGCGACGCTCTATTGATTCCCGAGAAGATTTGATTTTGATGGAAGCCCTTGACGACTTCAAGCCTGTCAACTTGCCTGCTATGATGATAAGTCATATGGATAAGGTTGTCTCTCTTAAGGATGGGAATCATGGTCTTCCCTATGGCTTCTTGCTCACTCGCGTCTTTAAGCACTTCAAGGTTCCACTCAGCAATCCACAGGTTGGGACTCGCAAGTAAAGCTTCTCCAAGACCACGCTTGAAGAGTGAGAGTGCATTGAGAAAGTTGGGGGCAGCTCTTCAACAATCTCTCAGATGATCAATGCTCTGAATGTTGCCCATGATACGATCAAAAGGTTGAAGACTCACAATGCCATCCTCGAAGTGTCCAGTCTAGTTATCGGTGATCATGATGCGAGCAGTGACTTAAAGGAAGAAGTGGATCGCCTAACCAAGGAAAATGTTGGGCTTAAGCAACAAGTGGAGAACCTCAAAGACAAACTTCTCGTGGAACAAACCTCGGCAAATTCCCGCATGGACCTGGTTCTTCGAACCATCTCTGCTTCCTCCTCCAAGCCCTCCTCCTCTAGTGCCTCTTAGGATCTGTCCTCCCCATTTCTTCAGTGACGTGTTGTGGTTGTTAGTTTTTATGCTTTGCTTTTTGTGTTTGGGAATGTGGATTTCACCTAGTTGCTCCCACCTGGCAAAATCCAAATGAAGTTCCTTGCTCCTAGAGCAAAGACTTCCTTTTGTTTTCAACTATCTATTAATATAATCAGTCTTTTTATGTTCTCACTACTGTGCTTCTGCTTTACCACTCTGTTTTTATCATGTTGTGTGCACATAAGGGGCATGAGTTAACTATATCGGACGTCCTTATGTCTTTTGCCTGGGTATGCCTTTTTATGAAGCCAAAAGAGGGAAGGTTCAGGGGAAGCCATAGATAGGGGGAAGTCAAGGGGAAGCTCATCGACAGGGGGAACTTCGCCAGGGACCTGATCGATCACTGTTATGTATCTACTGGTGTCAGTTTATAATTTTGCTCACATATCTGCTTCCCAAATTTAAAAGTTTGTCATCATCAAAATGGGGAAAATTGATGGGCTATATTTCATTTTGATGATCTAACAAACTTTTACGTGCTGAACCAGGAAAAGGACTTGATGTGTAAGCAGCACAAACAGTTGCTCCGACTCCAGGAATCCCGGATCATTCAGTACCGGATGAGGATGGACAAGCTAAGGGACCTGATCCCTTAGAAGATTCACAGAATAAAGTACAGGCCAATTTGACAGCTGTAAAAAGGTGTCTGCCTGCTACTGTTCACGCTACAGTGTAGCAATAGTGCGGCAGTCACTTCCTAGTAGTTGAGCCGTGTACCTTCAAGATCTTTGACATCCTTCTTGGAGGTAATGATGTATAACATCTTGAAGAAAGAAGAACAACATATTCACTTGAGCATTTACTATTATTCTTCAAGAATAGAAGATCTGCCCAGCAATTGAAAGCTCAAGTGTGTCAAGAACAAGAAGACAACTCCACTAAAAGAGGACCAGTTTCACTGTGTGTCTTAGGTGTCCATTAGTTAAGTTGTAATCTTGTGTTTTGTCTTTTATTGCATTTTATCTTGCTTGCTAAGAAGCTTTGTAATAGGAACTCTAAAACCATACCTCATTCATGATCCTGTGTGACTAGAGGTAGTCATAAGTCAAAGTCTTTGTAGCTAGAAGAGTTACAAAGTAGCTTGTAGTAAGAACTATAAGTTAGTGTGTGAAAGTCTTTGTAAGGGTGCCTTATAAAGTGGCTTGTAATAGTGTAGATTACAAGTTAGTGGAGTTGAAAACCTACAAGAGTGGGTCGTGATTTACTTCCCCTTAAGAGGAATTTTTCCACGTAAAAATCCCTTGTCTCTTTACTCGTTTGTATCACATTATTCTGTGGAAACCAATAGAGAACCTGGTCTCTCTACTGGTTGGTGGACGCAATCAAACCTTCAATTTATTTTGTTGATAACTGCAAAATCCTTTCCTTTCATTACGGTCTGTCACGACATGCTCTAATATCTTTGTCAAATATTATCGAAAATGAAGGGTTGCAATATCAAAAATTTCAAAAGGGATGCATCTTTTTATTTTTTAGCTTAGTATGTATACAGGTTTTTTCATCGAAGTTAGAAAAATGTACTAGCTACTATTTTGCCAATACTCAAATTCACAGTGGATATTACATAGTCTTCTGAGCTTTTATCTCAACTTTATTGCACAATGCATGTAAATGGTATGAAATATTAAAAATTAAGACATTTAGTCAACTCGATTAACACTATTGCTTCCTTAGTTCAGTGATCCTGTCTTATTAACCGCTTAGTCCCAACAATTATGAGAATTCTTTGTTTAGAACCTTTCTGATAATTGTTTAGCTGTGCAAAATAACATTAAGACCCATGCATGTCGAACATGTACGAATATAATACATGACAGATTATAAATAAAGCTGATAAATTGTAAGATTACTAAATCTATCCCAACCAATCTTTGGAGTAGAATCCATTGTAATTCATTTGACTTCCTTCATTATTTGTACATAATATGAAAGAGAAATAAATTACTACCCTAATAGATGAAGTTGACTTCTTTTATACATTATTCGTTGTTATTCTTGTTGCAAAAATTCATGATGAGTCGGATCGACAATAGAATCCACATCGATCATTAAATTTTATTTTCTTCTTTCAATTCCTTTAGTCTTAGTTTTTCTTTTAAACGGTCAGAACTTTTTTTTTTTTGTCTCAGTTCCATTGTTCATTGTCTCAACAATCCGATCATTTTCTGATTGGACTATCTTATATAAGAAAGGAATATAAATTATATGTGATGAAATATGTAAAAGAAAAAAAGATAGAAATTCTTTAATATAAATAGGAAAATAAAATTTAAATAAAAAATAATAATATAATATTGAAGAGCGAAGAATATAAAATGGAATATTCTTTTTTGAAAGAAAGGGATCATAAAATGCTGAGACATATAAAAAAAATCAGGGGATTTGCATCTATACCCAGTTTTTGGGACACATTTTAACCTATACCCGCTTTGCAAAAAAAATTGCAAGTGTACCCACTTTTCGGGTAACTTCAGTCATACCGGCCTGAAGTAGCAAAAATTTATGTCTGAAGTTTGAACTTCAGAATGTTTTGCCTAAAGTGTAGTCTTATCAAAGCAAAACTTCAGATATTTTTGCATGAAGTTTGGCCTGACTTGCAAAGGCAATTACGCAAACTTCAGTTCATAGTGCAATGGCAAACTTCAGTTCAATAAAACTACATCATGTTTTGGCTGAAGTTTCTGTTTTGTAATTGTTGAACTTCAGCATTCTAGGAGCTGAAGTTTGTTTAGTATTTGCTGAACTTCAACATTCTAGGAGTTGAAGTTTGTTTTGTATTCGCTGAACTTCAGCATTCTAGGAGCTGAAGTTTTTGTTTATATTTGTTGAACTTCAGCATTCTTAGAGCTACTTGTATATGATAATTCAAATTTAGTAGATTATTCAAAACTACTTTTTGCATTATCAAGTTCCTTGCTAATCTTTTAAATATAGATTCTCTGTTTCTATATCCGGTTAGAGGAAAAATGTTTGGCATAATGTTTTCTTACATTACAAATTTCATTTTTGGTTGGAAAAAAGTGGATCCATTAATAGATTACCAGAATTCTCTCAAACTTCTCTGTGAAATCAAGGTACTTTTCTCTGCTATATATTTTCATCATCGAAAGTTTGATTGTGGTTTACATGTTTTTTGATGGTACCATAGAACTTCTACTGCGTATAATGAATACTGGAGCTTGACAACTAACTTGAGGACTATTTGTACATACAAAGAATGATGGATTAGAGTGTGTTTTTTATGTGCCTGAATAATAATAATATCATCTAGAGGAAATCACCCGAAGAAGAAGAAGTAGGAGAAGAAGGAGAAGAAAACGAAAGAGGAGAAAGAGGTCTGAAGTTGTTTAAAAAGTGGGTACAAGTTAAAACTTTTTTTAAAAGTGGGTATCGATTAAATGGGGGCGACCAAATAGGGTGCTCGGTATAATTTTTACAAGAAAATCCTTTGCACCATCTAATGCATAAAGAGCAATGAAACAGTAGCACAAAATGAAAAAATCACTATAAATAAAGGAAAGAGCTAAAGCTAAGCTACACTAAGGATGTACTATGATAATTTCATTGATAATCTGCAGAAAAACAACGCATTACAGCTATAAAGGAAGGGATATTCCCTAAGGGACCACTACTAAAAGATAAGGTTGTACAACCATATCTGACAGTACTAAGAAAGGACCAAAAGTTCCCTTGATACAAAATTAACAGACTCAATTGCAAAAGCTGTAAAACATAAGTAATAACTTAAGGGGACTAAAGTGTAATAACTGAAACTTCTTTTAAAACCCATCCTAACTAACTTTTAACGGCCTCGTACCCCTACGCCAGCATCAGGTACCTCCTCCCAAAGCACAACTCTTCATTCTTGCATCATTGCCCTTACCTTAAAGATCTTCATTGTCCTCAAGGAAGAAATGTAGGGAACTTCAACTTCATTATTGCATAATCTTCCCACATAGATTGCTCCCTTGGCATTGAGACCATTGAACCAAAATCTGAGGGACTGCCTTATTACCTCGCTTGATCATTCTTCTATCCAATATCTCCTGAGGTTCCACACAGTATGGGGAGGTTGTATCAATGACTGGGGGATGATTGACTTTATGTGGTATTGCATGACAAGGTTTGAGCTGTGAAACATGAAAAGTGGGATAGATAGTGACATGAGAAGGGAGGGAAAGTTTGTAGGCGATTGGACCAATTTTCTACAGGATCTGGTATGGGCCATAATACTTAGCCGAGAGCTTAGAGAAAGAATGGTTAGAGAGTGTGATCTGTCGATAGGGCTGAAGCTTGAGATAGACCCAATCCCCTTCATTGAATTGTCTGTCAGCTTGATGTTTGTTAGCTAGATTTGACATCACAATTCTATTAAGCACCTCTGTTTGACCATCAGTTTGAGGATGGTATGTTGTGGAGGTGCTGAGGGTGACACCTTGCATAGCAAAAAGATCCTGCCAAACCTTGCTGACAAATACTGTATCCCTGTCACTAACTATGTTTTCTGGCATTTCATGTAGCTTGTAAACATGATCTAAGAAGACCTGTTCCACAGAAGTGGCTGTGTAGGGATAATTGAGGGCAAGGAAGTGACCATACTTGGTAAGTCTGTCAACTACTACCAGTATGGTTGTTTTCCCTTTGGACTTGGGAAGCCATCAATGAAGTCCATGTTGATGCTAGACCATGCAGTGTTGGGAATCTGCAATGGCTGGAGCAAGCCAGGATAAGCACTATTATCATACTTACCTCTTTGACATGTTGCACATTGTCTTACATAGGTTGCTACATCTTCCTTGATCCCCTTCCAGTAGAAAAGATTGGACATCTTCTTGTAGGTATTCTCTATCCCAGAGTGAACCCCTATAGGCTTATCATACCATAACTGAAGGATCTCCTTCCTCAAGGAGCTGTCATTGCCCACTACCAGCTTCCCTTTTTTCCTCAGTTGCTGGTTCACAAATGTACCCCTTCTGCTCCATTCCTGGTTCTTGAATGTGGCCTATGATCTCTGATGGTTCCTTATCTGTTACCCAACTTTCCTTGATCTTTTGGAAGAGCTCATGATTTATTGGAGTGAGCAAAACCATGGCTAATTCTCCTGATGGAATCCTAGATAAAGAGTCAGCTGCCTTGTTTTCTCTCCCCTTTTTGTACTCAGTCACAAAAACAAACTACATGAGTTTAGCTATCCATTTATATGTGATCCAGTGTGAAGCTTCTGGTCCAGCAAGAACTTCAATGCCTTCTGATCAGTTCTTACCACAAAGTGTCTTCCCTTCAAGTACTGAGCCCATTTTGTCACAACCATGACAAGAGCTAACAGCTCCTTGTCATAAACTGACAATACTTGGTGTCTCCCTGATAGAACCTTACTGAGGTAAGCTATGGGGTGGCCCTCTTGCATCAACACAGCCCCAATTCCATAGTCACAGGCATCAGTCTCCACTATGAATATAAGTAGACTATTTGGGAGTGCCAACACAGGTGCTGATGTGAGGGCTAATTTCAACTTGTTGAATGCTTCTTCATCCCCTTGCCCTTCTTCTTTTACTTCCAGCAAGTATAGTTGTTTAGAGCCACTACACTTGTGACCAGGGAAGAACTTCTCATCACAGAAGAAACATAGTACCTTCTGTCTCTTTTCATTCATCTCAGAAGTAGTTAGCTTCCTTGTATTTCCCTTGTTCCAAGTAGCCCCAGCCTCTCTTTTAAGCATGTTTCCCTCATTCTTATGGAAACCTCCTTTTGAAGTAGATCCATAAGTGATCCCCTTAGCGTGGGATGACCCTCCACTGTACAATGCGGCCTTAGTCATCTTCAGTTGAGCATTCACTTGGGCCCAGTGTTCCTAGCTAGCTGATAAGCTTGTGGTAGGGAAAAGGGTCTATGGTTTTTCACAGTAAACCCATTCTCTGGTTTAAGACCAGTAATGAAAGCACTAATAGAATACTCTGGAAGAATATGCAGTCTGGTCATGATCTTATCAAACTACTTCTGATAGTCTTCCACCATTCCCACATGTTTCAGTAGCTTGAGTTCAGACATGGGATCAGCATATTCAGCCCCAAATCTGTCTATGAGAGCATACACATACTCTTCCCAGCTGGGATATGGTAAGTGAGATCTGTTTCTCACGTATGCTAAATGACATTCTATAGCTAAGTCATCAAAGTGTATAGAGGCTATCTTGACCCTTTGATTGTACTCGACCTCATCTAATGAGAAGAATTGCTCTACCTTGTAAAGCCAAGCCCTGAGGTTGATGCCATTAAAACAAGGGAACTCCATCTTGATCATTCTAGTTAGAGTTGTTCCTCTTGGTAAGGTAGCAATGGAATTTTGGGCTGCAGCTGCAGGGTCTCCATTCCTATTTGGTCATGCCGATGATTGTCCTTGAGCAAAGCCACCTCCAGTGTTATCCCCAGCGGAATGCCTCTGAGCAGGGGCTGTAAATGTTGGTCTGTGAGGCGAAGCACCCCCCCTTTGTCCTTGGAATTGAGGCATGGGCCCAAACCCCAAATGGTAAGCAGCAGGAGAAAACTGAGATGTAGTGCCACTCCATGAACCCAGGCAGCAGGGTTACCAGTGGGAGTGTGAATCTCACCTCCTCCATCTACATCTTCTATGGCTTTCCCTCTATCGAACCTCTTCACAGCTTCGATGGACTCCTTTAACTCAGCAAAAGCTCGCTCATGTTGGTTCTCAAGTTGTGTTTGTCTAACTGGAAAGTTTGCTATCTCTACTGTCATTCTTTCGAACATAGATTTTATCTCTTCCATATTTTCCATTGTTATCACCAACAAAGCTCAAGAGAGTGCTCTGATACCAAATAATGCAGAAAGAGCAATGAAATAGTAGCACAAAATGGAAAAATCACTGTAAATAAAGGAAAAAGCTAAAGCTAAGCTACACTAAGGATGTACTATGATAATTTCATTGATAATCTGCAGAAAAGCAACGCATTACAGCTATAAAGGAAGGGATATTCCCTAAGGGACCACTACTAAAAGATAAGGTTGTACAACCATATCTGACAGTACTAAGAAAGGACCAAAAGTGCCCTTGATACAAAATTAACAGACTCAATTGCAAAAGCTGTAAACGTAAATAATAACTTAAGGGGACTAAAGTGTAACAACTGAAACTTCTTTTAAAACCCATCCTAACTAACTTTTAACGGCCTCGTACCCCTATGCCAGCATCAGGTACCACCTCCCAAAGCACAACTCTTCATTCTTGCATCACCATCATTGCTACAATTCTCAATAATAAAGAACTATAAGGTAATGTAACTTTAACATCCCTATTGGGTAAATTTATCTGCAAAACTAATATTTAGAGAGACTTGAGTAGAAATCAAACAAAGAAATTGAGTATCAGCTCAAGCGTATTCACTCCAATGCATTAAAATGATATCCATGCGTCTACATGAGGCAAAGTTAAACAAGAATAGGATTATATCTCAATAACTTTCAAAGAGGATTAGCAACACCAGAAGACAAGGAAAGAAACGAACACCGGGCGATGTGTACAAATAGCCACTAATAGAAGTTGTCTTTATTTTAAATCCAGTGTTTTAAATGTATTTATTCCTTAGCCATTAGTTTAATGAACTTTTACCTGACTGGGCGAAACTACCCTTCTGCTATAACTTATACCTAAGCTTTTATTAACGATCAACACAATTAACTTCAGCAGCAGCAATAGTATTCAACTTACCCGACTGTGATCGCGAACTTGCAGAAGCTTCTCCCTCCGATTTCAAACCATAGTATTCAACTTTCTCGTCCAAAAATCAACATAAATTTACAGTAAGTTATGATTTTGTTTGTTTCTTTTGATTTTTATTTCTTTACTATGAATTTGATGGTACAAATTAGATTTTTTTTTTAATCTTTAGATTGATAAGCTTAAGGACATCGCGTCATGTAATAATTTGATAAAAATTGAGGACATAATGTTAAGGATTTGGTGTCCCCGTTTCAAATTGAATTGAAAACGTTAAGGACAAAATGTCCTTAACTTTTTTGCTGTTGTTCTGAATATTATGGAAATACTGTCATAGTTTTGAAAATTGTTTAAAAAAGTTAAAGACACTAGGTCCTGAAGTTTGATTTTCAAGTTGAAAAGTTAAGGACACTAGGTCGTGAACTTTAGATTCCAAGTTCAAAAGTTAAGGACACTTGGTCCTTAACTTTGATTTTGAAGTTGAAAAGTTAAGGACACTAGGGCCTGAAGTTTAATATTGAAATTGAAAACTTAAGGACACTAGGTCCTGAAGTTTAATATTGAAACTGAAAGCTTAAGGACACTAGGTCCTGAAGTTTAATATTGAAACTGAAAGCTTAAGGACACTAGGTCCTGAAGTTTAATATTGAAACTGAAAGCTTAAGGACACTAGGTCCTGAAGTTTAATATTGAAACTGAAAGCTTAAGGACACTAGGTCCTGAAGTTTAATATTGAAACTGAAAGCTTAAGGACACTAGGTCCTGAAGTTTAATATTGAAACTGAAAGCTTAAGGACACTAGGTCCTGAAGTTTAATATTGAAACTGAAAGCTTAAGGACACTAGGTCCTGAAGTTTAATTTTGAAATTGAAAAGTTAAGGACACTAGGTCGTGAACTTTAGATTCCAAGTTCAAAAGTTAAGGACACTTGGTCCTTAACTTTGATTTTGAAGTTGAAAAGTTAAGGACACTAGGTCCTGAAGTTTAATATTGAAACTGAAAGCTTAAGGACACTAGGTCCTGAAGTTTAATTTTGAAATTAAAAAGTTAAGGACACTAGGTCCTGAAGTTTGAGTTTCAATTTCAAAAGTTAAGGACACTAGGTTCTGAAGTTTATTATTGAAATTGAAAACTTTAGGACACTAGGTCCTGAAGTTTAATTTTGAAATTGAAAAGTTAAGGACACTAGGTCCTGAAGTTTGAGTTTCAAGTTCAAAAGTTAAGGACACTTGGTCCTTAACTTAGTCCTTAACTTACAGTACCTGTTCTTAATTATACAAGGATTTCTCTTGACTTGCTGGATGGAAACAATATGCATTATAGTTGCATTTAATGGTAGATGGACTGAAGACTATAAGTATCTTGATCATCAAACAAAGCTTTTTCTAGTACCTGAGGCAATTCAGTTTGAAGATTTCATTAAACAAATCTTTGAAGTTATTGAATTGGATAGAGACAAGTTTAAAGCAATGATATGGTTTGATATCAACCTGGGAACAAGCAAGGGAATGCTTGTATCCAAAGATTTAGATCTTCACACATGTATAGAGTTACTAAAAACTCATTCACTCTTCAAGGGATGTCATTTCATTGTTGATATTTCGGAAAGAGATTTTGGATCAACAAGCACCCTTGAAAATGTCAACAGAGAAATTGAACATGACAATCAAAATAAATGCCAACAAATAATGGAAATAGATATGGTTGAAGCTCAACCAATAACTGAAGAGTTGCTTCAAACATTTGATTCTATTCAAGTTGAAGGACAAAGCATTCTAGAGATTGACAACGAACAAGCTTTGGGTATTCAATTCTTAGAGAGTGCACCGGTAATCGAAGAAGTTGCTGAAAAAACTTCTACTCAACTAACTAGACGGAGGTCAAATTCAAAACAAAAAGAATCCCCAACTACGATATTAAGAGAAAATGCTTCGTTGGATGCAATAAAAGTGGGATCAATATTTGACAAAAAGAAAGTATAATTAACTGTTTTTCGAATATAGCAATTAAAGGACATTTTGAATTCAAGGTTGTTAGATCAACCTCAACAAGATATTCGTTGAAATGCAATGATGATAGTTGTGGGTGGAGTGTGCGTCTTTCAGAATTAAAGATTCACACATTGTTCAAGATAGTAAAGATCGAGAAAAATCATGACTGCTCAGTTAACACTATGAAAGCTGATCAAAGGCATGCAACTTCAAAGTTGATTAGTGGTTACATTATTGACAATCTTCGAGACCCAAGGTTTGAAGTTACACCAGCTTTTGTCATGGTAGAAATGCAAAAAACGCATGGACTAGACATTGGTTATCACAAGGTGTGGCGTGCCATTCAACATGCTTCTGCTTTAATAAGAGGAACTCCTGAAGACAATTATGAATTATTGACTTCATACTTGTATATGATGAGAAGTAAAAACTCGGGAACATATACTACCATAAGGATAGACGACAACAATAGGTAAACAATCAAAAAAAAGTTTATTAGTTTGTTTTATAAACATTAGCACATGTTGTCTTTAACCAGTTAAAAAGTTAAGGACGTGCTGTCCTTAACTTTGACTTTCAAGTTCAGAAGTTAAGGACAGGGGGTCCTTAACTTCCACTTGCAGGTTTATAAGTTAAGGACGTGAAATCCTTAGCTTCAACTTACATGCTTTGACTTTCAAGTTCAGAAGTTAAGGACAGGGAGTCCTTAACTTCCACTTATAGGTTTATAAGTTAAGGACGAACAGTCCTTAACTTCAATTTACATGTTTAAAAGTTAAGGACAGGCAATCATTAACTTTGACTTTCAAGTTCAGAAGTTTATTGCCTGTCCTTAACTTCTGACCTTGTTAGTCTAACTTCAGGACTACCTGTCCTTAACTTTTGACCTTGTAAGTCGAAGTTAAGGATTGTCTGTCCTTAACTTCTGTTAACCTTATTTTATACTGTATTTTCAGGTTTGTTTATATGTTTTATACATATGGGTCATCAATAGCTGGTTGGAATCATTGTAGACCAGTGATCGCTATTGATGCAACTTTTTTGAAGTCAAAATTTCGTGGTGTTTTAATGATTTTAGTTTTAAAGGATGCAAATAACCAAACTTTCCCACTAGCCTTTGGAATAGCAGAATCTGAAAATAACAATTCCTATGAGTGGTACTTTAGTCAGCTTCACAATGCAATTGGAAGTCGTGAGAACTTGATTTTTTTATCAGATAGGCATCAAGCTATTGCATATGCCATTGCAAAGGTATATCCTGAAAGCCACCATGGGATTTGTATCTATCATTTGGAGCAGAACCTAAAGCGAAGGAAAGTGAAAAGTGAGGTCATAAAACTTTTTCAAAGTGCTGCAAGAGTATACAGGCGCAAAGAATTTGATCTTTACATGTCATATATAGAAAAAGTAAATAAGAAGACTTATGACTACTTGATGGAAGAACCACCGGAAAGGTGGGCACGTTCTAGTAGTCCACGACGAAGATATGACATGCTCATAACAAACATAGTTGAGTCAATGAATTCTTTCCCATTAGAAGCAAGGGAGCTGCCTATATTAAGAATGATGGACTTCATCCAAGTGAAGCTACAACTTTGGTTTTATGAAAGAAGAAATCAAGCAGAAGGAACTTTTTATGATATTTCTTGTTGGGTAGAAGAGGAATTGAAGAAAAAGATATATTTAGCATTTACTTTGAAAGTAAGTATTATGTTCTATGTTTAGGTTATTATTTTAATATATTTTAACATAATGTACTAACTTATAAGTTTTCAACATTGAAGGTCTTTCCTGTTGATTCATGGCGTTCTAGAGTTGAAGAAGAAGGAATTACTTTCTTGGTGGACTTAAACAAAACAACATGTGATTATTTTCAGTTTCAATTTGATAAATTACCATTCATACATGCAATTGCAGCTATTGAGAAGAGAAACATCAAGAAGTCCAACTTTTGCTTGCACTGGTACTTAAAGGAATCTTGGCTGAAAACATATGAAAAACAAATATATCCTATAGGACATACTGATTCTTGGATTGTACCAAAGAGTGTTAAATCACAAATTATTAAACCTCCAAATTTCAAAGTGCAACCAGGTAGAAGGCAGAAGAAAAGGAATATTCCAGTTACCGAGTCATCAAAAATATCATTCAAATGTGGCTGTTGCAGAAGAATTGGTCATAATAGAACAGCTTGTACATATTCTCCGGCAGTCCATCCATTTTCTAGGAAGCATAGAGAAGATTAGATTTATCGACTCTTTTAAGCTTTTGCTATGAATTTGATTCATTTAGATTATTCTTATTTGAGCAGATGTCTGAATTTTTAAAATTTCTTTCTGCTTATGTTCTTTTTTTTTCTTTTGATTTCAAAGTTCAGAAGTTAAGGACAGACAGTCCTTAAATTTGACTTTCAAGTTCAGAAGTTAAGGACAGGGAGTCCTTAATTCCACTTACAGGTTTATAAGTTAAGGACTCCCAGTCCTTAACTTCGACTTACATGTTTAAAAGTTAAGGACAGGCAGTCCTTAACTTTTACTTTCAAGTTCAGAAGTTAAGGACAGGACGTCCTTAACTTCCACTTACAAATTCAAAAGTTAAGGACAGGAAGTCCTTAACTTCGACCAACACGTTCAAAAGTTAAGGACAGACAGTCCTTAACTTAAACTTTCAAGTTTAAAAGTTAAGGACAGGCAGTCCTTAACTTCCACTTACAGGGTTAAAAGTTAAGGACAAGAAGTCCTTAACTTCCACTTACAGGGTTCTTACAGGTTCAAAAGTTAAGGACACTTGGTCTTTAACTTTGAAATTGAAAATAGACAAATCAATACTCGATAGAAACAAAGAAATTAAAAACATGATGCCTTCATATTACTTCTGAAATTGTAATTTTGCATAGCTGTGACAAAAAATTACGCTATGCAAACAAAAAATTTACAAGAAATTTCAGAATTCATATGGATTCTTTACAAAAAATCAACTACAACTAAGTTTCTTTACAACTAAACTACAGCTCCTTCAGACAGCAAGTTTCATTTTCACTATCATAGTCGTCGCCAACATTTTCTGGTGGTGTATCATAACCAGAATTTCTTTTCCACTCTCCATGTGTCCAAAGATTTGCTGCAAGTTCTTTTCTAAAGTCTTTTATGTCTTCAGGTTGGAATTTCTCCACATCCTTTCCCATCATGAACAACTCCACATATTTGATTAGAAATGCACCACAATCAGTCCTATGAAAAATGAAAGATATGGAGTCAATTAAACAACAAATCTAAAGTACATATAAATTATATAACAAATAACAACACGTACGATCCAGTTTGGTGTGGT
>ML410320.1:0-10578 GCA_005239525.1 Nicotiana knightiana
TGCACAATAGGTTTAAAATATGTAAATAATTAGATAATTTAGGCCAAAATATTAATAGTTAAGCGACCGTGCTAGAACCACAGAACTCGGGAATGCCTAACGCCTTCTCCCGGGTTAACAGAATTCCTTACACGGATTTCTGGTTCGCAGACAACTTAAAACAGAGTCAAAATTCCTCGGTTTGGGATTTTAAGTAAATAAACAGTGTCCCGGAACATCTTCAAAAAAATCGGGTGGCGACTCTGAAATAATAATAAATCCCAAATCCGAGTAATGTCACTTTAATTGGAAAAACTCCCTTATTACCCTTACCCGGGGTGAAAAAGGAGGCGTGACAGCTCTGGCGACTCTGCTGGGGATCGAACTCAGAATCTCTGGTTTAGGGTTCAGAATTCGAGCTTAGAATAATTGTTATATTTGGATTTATTATCTGATTTTACATGTTTGAACCTAATGTGCTAAATGCCGCTTTTACCGCTTAGATATTATCTGAACTGTATATAAATTGTTACGAAACCCTCTTCTCCCTGAGTCTTCTAAATCATCTGGGAAGTGTGCACTTCGTGTGACTTCTTTTCTGTTAGAGTCATATCCAAATTTTAGAACGAGGTTCGGACAAGTTGCAAAGCCGGTGAAGCTTCTGTATTCCCGGTATGCTGCCCCCCTCGGCTCGAGCTGTCCGCTCGGGTAAGCCAGGTCTAGAACAAAACTCCGTGATTTAAATTTAGAATTACATAGCCTCAGGCCGGATCCCTAGTAGGTGAGTTTACTTGCATCACGTGCATTTGACTTAGGGGACTCAACACAGGGGTTGAGTCCGTCTAGGATAGGTGTACTCAATTTAAAAGACCATCCTGATGCATTTTACGTGCTACTTGCGTATCTGTTTATTTTGGCTTACATGTTGACTGGCTTCTAGAATGGTAAAGAAATCAAAAAAAAGAAGAAGGGAAATAACAGAAAAATACAAGAGTGAGAAGTAGGTATTTGAAACTTTTTGAAACTCTGCCAAAATTTTGAAAAAAAAAAAGGAAAGAAAATAAGCCAAGGTTTCCAACGTCATGTTTCCCTATTCTGTCAAAACTGGCAGAACTACGCAGGTCTGATTCTCACCGGATGTGAGATACGTAGGCAAACCTCATCGGTTTCGGCCCCCAATTTTAAGAAAAAAAATCCCCAAAAAATGTTTTTTACCTTTTTATTTTCCCCAATTTTCAAAAATCCAAAAATATTTTCTTTTACTTTCTTCTGTAGAAAAGTCTTTCTTTAAGACCCTAAATTTTCAAAAATCCAAAAAAAAAAAAAAAATTTACTTCCTTTTTTTGAAAGTCTTTTTCCGGCCCCCAATTTCCAAAAATCCAAAAGAAAAAATTTCCTTTACTTCCTTCTGTAGAAAAGTCTTTCTTTAATACCGCTATTTTCAAAAAATCCAAAAAAAAAAATAATTTCTTTAATTCTTTTTTAGAAGTCTCTCTTTAGAAAATCCCAAATAAAAAAATTTAAAACCAAAAGTACTTTCTTTCATTTTAAGAAGTCTTTCATTCAAAAAGAAAATCAAATCAATATCCACAAAAATATTTTCTACCTTTTTTTAAGAAGTATTTTTTCCAAAAATTCAAAAACAAAAATAAAAAATCCAAAAAAATATTTTCTTTATTCTTTAGAAGTCTTTCTTTAAAAAATTTTGAAAAAAACAAAATAAAATAAAAATATAAAATAAAAAAATCCAAAAATATTGTCATTCTTCTTTCGAAAATCGAAAAGAAAAGTCACGCTTCAAAAATATTTTCTTTTCGTTTAGAAGTATTTCTTTCATAAATTCAAAATAAAAATCCAAAAATATTTCTTTTCTTCTTTAGAAATTTTTCTTTCGAAACTCCAAAAAAATAAATATTTTCTTTCTTCTTTCTAAGTCTTTGTTTAAAAAAAAAAATTCAAAATCCAAAAAAAAAAAACAAAAGAGTTAGGTTATTTACTTTATTCTCAATCTTCCCGAACTACGCATGATCTGATTCATGCGGCGTCATGATACGTAGGCAACCCACATCAGGTTCGATCGAATGATTTCAAAAAAAAAAAAGAAGAAGAAAGTGAAAAAATAATAATAAGGACAGACTGAGTCCATTCTAACGTATCTTTTATTTTGAATTGTAATGAAAGCTTGAGGTTGTCGGTTTGTGGTAAGCTGACAACACAAAATCCAAGGGAAGAATGACAACTGACATCAAAGCTGTTATGAGCGGTCATGAGACTCAGGGTCAGAGGGTTCAACAAGAGTCTACTGTGGTTGAGGAAAACA
Source organism: Nicotiana knightiana (assembly GCA_005239525.1). Taxonomy (NCBI): domain Eukaryota; kingdom Viridiplantae; phylum Streptophyta; class Magnoliopsida; order Solanales; family Solanaceae; genus Nicotiana; species Nicotiana knightiana. The sequence continues at coordinate 2,300 of ML410320.1, forward strand.
GAGTACTGAAACAGAAAATGACTGAAATGTGTCAAGCATGGGCCAATGGCCAAGGACCGCCCTTTTCTTCTCATGGTTTCCCAGAGTTCACACCCATCTCAACTACTTCCATTCCGGTCTCATTGCCAGATCAATCCTATCCACCTGGGTTCAGCCTTATCCAAACTGCACGACTACAGCTGGAACTTCTGTTGCTTGCTCCCAAAGTGTGCCATTGACAACCATTCACACAACCGCTGATGTTACACATGTCTTCACTGTCTTACAGCCGACAGTGGTGCAGAGGAAACCTCATGAGTCACAATTTTCTACCCAGAAAGAACAATACCACTCTCCTGAGTATCAATCGTACTTATTTGATCTTCCTGCAAAGATTGAGAAGTCTGCCCGAAAGATGGCACAGGAAGAAATGACCCAAAGAGTGAATAGCTTAGAACGACAATTGAAAAACATGCAAGGGTTGGCTGGTCAGAAGAGGATTGCCTTCAGGGATCTATGTATGTTCCCTGATGTTCGTTTCCCACTTGGTTTCAAGGTCCCCAAGTTTGAAAAGTATGATGGACATGGAGACCCCATAGCCCACCTGAAAAGGTATTGCAATCAATTAAGAGGTGCGGGGGGAAGGAAGAATTACTGATGGCTTATTTTGGGAAAAGCCTTACGGGGGTAGCCTCTGAATGGTTTACTGATCAAGACACATCTCTTTGGTATGTATGGGATGACATGGCCCGGGCCTTTGTCAAACAGTTCCAATATAACATCGACATTGCCCCGGGCCACAATTCCCTTTCAAACCTAAAGAAGAAACCAACTGAAAGTTTCAGGGAATATGCCATTAATTGGAGAGAGCAAGCGGCTAGAGTTATGCCACCCATGGATGATCACGAGCTAATCACTGTCTTCAGGCGCAAGAGCCAGATTATTTTCAAAATATGATGTCCGTAGTTGGCAAATCCTTCTCGAAAGCAATCAAAATGGGAGAAATGGTTGAGAATGGTCTTAAGACAGGCAAAATTATAAGCCAAACAGTTCTCAAAGCCGCAACCCAGGCTGTCCAAATTGAATCTGGTAATTTGAGTGACATGAATGAGAAGGATGAAGAAATCATGATGACATCAGGGTCGAGAAGAGGTCCTAGGAAAACATCTCAAAGGTATGACCAACCTCGTCTATTTTTCTATGATTCCCCTGAGCACTACTATCCACCTCAAAACCTCCAATACTCTCTTGCTCCACATAAGTATGTTTTTCAGTCACCAAGACACCCCAGAAAGCGAGCACCAGCATCGAAAAATCTCCACCGACCTCCACAGAATTTCCAAGTGCCCTATAACCCACATCCAGGCAAGGGTATAGAGGAGAACAAAGGTTGAAAGATATGCAATAGGAGAGTCGTATGCAAGCTTGTTTGAGAAATTAAAGCATTATGACATGATTTGACCCATTCCTCCAAATCATGTGGATCCACGTGCAAGAAGCTTTGACCCTTATAAAAGGTGTGAATACCATTCCAATGCCCAGGGGCACGATGTTGAAAGCTGTCGGGATTTGAAAAGAGAAATAGAAAGGATGATCCAGGAAAATCTGATTGTGATCCAAGACAGTGACACCCAGAATATCACGCATAATCATTTACCGGCACATGATGATGCACACTTTATGGGGATGATGCATGGTGATAGGGAGTATGAGAATTCTCTCCGGAACTCGCTGACTGAAGTTAATGATTTTGAAATTGGAGAAGGCTCTGCTGATTCTGATGAGCAAATTTGTGGCTAAATATCAAGCTTAGCAGTTGAAAAGTCATTCTCTCCTCACGAGGAAGGAATCTTGGTAGCATGTTTTGATGTTTTTTCTGTTATCTGGGTTATTTCAGGGTTGTGATCCATATTTTATTTGTTTTATTGAGTCAAACCCTTCTATCCCTCTGTTCTGTTTGTGTCAGTCTTGGCTGTCTGTTTTGTTGCTATTTTCATTATCTGGGTTATTTTAGAGTTGTAACTCGGATTTTAGGTTGTTTGTCTTGTTGTTAAGACCTTCCATCCTTTACACAATGAAATACAATTTGTCCTTTTGTGTCATTCCATGCTTAGTTCCTTTCTCGCTAGTTTTAGTGATATGACATGCATGCGGAAATTTAGGCCAGATCTTAAAAAATTGATTTAGTCTTGAATGAGATAAGTGAGAAAGAGACACTTTTGAGGATGAATAAAGAGTTGAAATACTTTGGAATTAAGGTCGAGTAAAATTCACCTTCAATTCATTGTGAAGATTGGGCTTGAGGATTTTTTATCAATTGAAGCTTGGTCGAAAGTTTGACATTAATGGACGGAAAGTGTCTTTCGACCACGACACCAAGAAAATAGACATGTTCATCAATGTTATGATCGCGGAAAGATAATATGTTTTGGCATTCTCGAGGCTGGGAGGCCCTTTTTCTGCTACCCAAACACTTTATACCCTTTGTTACACCTTTTGTGACAGCGTTATTTTCTTTGACCGCCCTCTTTTGGAATCGAATTTAGAGTCAAGAGTCAAAAAAAAAAAAAGAACAACAAAAAGTGAAAACGAAAAAAAATATGAAAAAAAAATCCATGCCCCAAGAGTAAAAACTGGGGCAACTCTTAGAAAGTTCAAATGAAAAAAAAGAGAGAGAAGAAAAGAACAATCTGAGATCTATGCCCTAAAAAAAAGAAGTTGGGGTAATTTGTTTTGAAAAAAAAGAGAAAGAAAGAAAAATGAGAAAGAAAAGCATGAGAAAAAGAAAGAAAGATGAAAAATAGTTAGGTCAGATGTTTGAACTATGTTAGACCTGATTCCTTTAAAAAAGGATACGTAGGCAGCCTTAAACGGTTCGGTCCAAACAAATAAGAATACAAAAAAAAAATCCAGAAAAAACCCCAGTTGCTAAAACTGGGGCAGAAATTTTATTTTACTTTTGAAAGAGTCGATTCCAAGAGTTGTAAGCCTACAACCCTTCATTTTGAGTCTACTTTGAGCCTTCATGCCGGCCTTTCTTTCCAACCCTATCCAAAAATCCTTCCAAATAAAGACCTCCTAATATGCCTTCAAGAATGCCAAGAGAAGCGTGCAATGAGCAATGGTTGTCACACGATATAGAACACTGTCAAGTTGCTCACAAAAAAGAAAAAATGAGAGTCTTACTAGTGAAAACCCTCATGGGCACTGTAAAGCGATGGTAAGTAGAGAAAAATAAATGAGAGAGGCTTGTTGGTGAAAACCTCTCGGGGCACCACTAGTCGAAGGTGAGTTGTGAAGCTGATGCAAAGAATTGGCACAAACAAGCCTGACTTCAAAGGTTATAGAATGGTAAAAGGAAAGATTAGATCAGTTTGATAGATCAGGCCGTTGAGTCCAAAATGTATGTGATGATCAATAAGGCTAGTTACCGCAAAAGAAAAAAAACTCTTCATTCTGTCCTTCCGACATGGGCATTTCTTGTTAATACTTGTTTCTTTGCATCATTGTGTCCTTCACTCTGAGTCAGTCCTTGTCAAAACAAGCAAGAAAAGATTTCAAAATATGCTACCATCTTTTCAGTTGCACAAGAGGGTTTTCACTAGTAAGANTGGGCATTGCTTGTTAATACTTGTTTCTTTGCATCATTGTGTCCTTCACTCTGAGTCAGTCCTTGTCAAAACAAGCAAGAAAAGATTTCAAAATATGCTACCATCTTTTCAGTTGCACAAGGTAAATTTGGCCAGCACATTCAGTTGTTACACTCAATATGCATTGAGGATTCATGCAGAGGCTTCCCCCCAAAAGACCCTTGTCAGCCTACTTGGCGCAAGCAAAAGATAACTGGTGATTCCCTCTGACAGTCAAATTGCTCCAAAAGTCAAGAAGCCACTCAAGATATCAGAAAAGGTCGCATAAGCAAAGATCTCCTGTTGGGATAAGGCTGACTGAGCCACAAATACAAATGGTACTGGGTGTGAAACAATCAGGGTTGATGCAGAGCAAAAAAGTCTCTTGAAAACCAACACAAGTTGATTGAACGAAAGCCAAGCTGCTCAGGACTCAAGGCCACAAACCGAACACCACTTTTTAAAACTGACAAAATTTTCTTTGTTTGAAACAGGAACAAAGCAGTGCAAGAAAGTTGGTTCAAAAACAAAAAAAAAAGGAAAAAAAGAAGAAGAGAAGAACCGACAAAGGGAAGTTTCTCAAATTTTTGCCTTTATCTGTGTGCATAAAATGTTGCCTTTGCTCTTCACATTTTTCCTCCTAGGATAAAAAGTCCTAGTCTGATGGATTTTCCTCCCAATAAAAATCTTAGTCTGATGAATCTTTCTTATGAGATAAGAGACCTAGTCTGATGAACTTTCTCCTAGGATAAAAATCTTAGTCTGATGAATCTTTCTCCTAGGATAAAAATCTTAGTCTGATGAATCTTTCTCCTAAGATAGAAAACCTAGTCTGATGAACTTTCTCCTAGGATAGAAATCTTAGTGTGATGAATCTTTCTCCTAAGATAACAAAAATAAGGGACCTAGTCCGATGAATCTTCTCCTAGGATCAAAATCTTAGTCTGATGAATCTTTCTCCTAAGATAGAAAACCTAGTCTGATGAACTTTCTCCTAGGATCGAAATCTTAGTCTGATTAATCTTTCTCCTAAGATACCAAAAAAAAAAAGAGACCTAGTCTGATGAACTTTCTCCTAGGATCGAAATCTTAGTCTGATGAATCTTTCTCCTAAGATAACAAAAAAAAAATGACCTAGTCTGATGAATTTTCTTCTAGGACCAAAATCTTAGTCTGATGAATCTTTCTCCTAAGATAACAAAAAACAAATGACCTAGTCTGATGAATTTTCTCCCAGGATCAAAATCTTAGTCTGATGAATCTTTCTCCTAAGATAATAAAAAACCCTAGTCTGATGAATCTTTCTCCAAGGATAAATGTTTTAGTCTGATGAATCTTTCTCCTAAGATAAAGAAAACCTAGTCTGATGAATCTTTCTCCCAGGATAAACGTCTTAGTCTGATGAATCTTTCTCCTAAGATACCAAAAAAAAAAAATTGAAAAAAAAGAAAACGAAAAATCCTTCTTGATTCATTTTAGCATATGTACACAGTTCAATTGTCTCATTTTCCAACATAGGGTCTCCATTCCCTAGTTGATTTTATTTTTAGACATAGGGTCTCCACTCCCTAGTCTTCTTTCCAACATAGGTGCCCATTCCTTAGTTGATGCCGGCAATAACCCGATGAATCTCANGCATAACCTGATGCCAACATAGTGTCTCCACTCCCTAGTTGATGACTTTAGACATAGGGTCTCCACTCCCTAGTCTTCTTTCCAACATAGGTGTCCATTCCCTAGTTGATGCCGGCATAACCCGATGAATCTCATTTCCAGACACCGACATAACCTGGATCTTTCCTGACAACAACATAACTTGTTGATCGCTTCCTGACACTGGCATAACCCAGTGATCACTTTTCCCCAGGAAACAGCATAACCTGTTGACCTTTCTAGACACCGGCATAACCTGGTGATCTCTTCCTGACAACAACATAACCTGTTCATTCCCTGACATTGGTATAACCCAGTGATCTCTTTTCCCCAGGCAACAACATAACCTGTTGACCTTTCCAAGACACTAGCATAACCTGGTGATCTCTTCTTTTCCAGACAACGGCATAGCTTGTTGATCGTTTCCTGACACTGGCATAACCCAACGATCTCCTTTTCCCGGCAACAGCATAACCTGTTGACCTTTTCCCAGACACGAGCATAACCTGGTGATCTCTTTCTTGACAACGGCATAACCCGTTGATCCTTCCCCAGAGCCCGGCATAACCTAGTGATCTTTTTCTTGACGACAACACAACCTGTCGATCTTGTCCAACATAGGGTCTCCAATCCCTAGTTGATTTTACCTTTGGGCATAAGGTATCCACTCCCTAGTCTACAATAACTTTGGGTACACAATTCCCGATCTTTTGTTGCTTTCAATAATAAAGTAGCATAGATTCCTTTGCAATAACTCACGAAAGTTTCCTAGTGAAAACTGGGGCAAAAAATTTCGTTCGTTTGTTTTGATTTTGCGCAGGTTACATTTTAGGACAATGGGTTTGAGATGACCAAAAGAAGAAGTTTCGATCCAGAATAAAAGAGAGAAAGAGAAGGTTGAATCCAAAGTGCTGAAGCGGGGAAGACGTGGACTATTCAGGACGAGATTGAAGTCATCCGTTCTGTATATCCTGCCTTGATCCGGAGGACAAGAAGATGAAATCAGCATCCACAGCTAACAAGCATCAAGGTTCAAATCTAAAGTCTGCATGAAGAACCAACCAAGACTCAAGACCAAGCTTCAGAAGACTCATAGATAGGAATATTGTAACTCATAGTTGATAGGCTCAGTTAGTCTTTTTATTTATTTATGTTGATTTTGATGTAAGAACGGGACCGCGGACCAGAACCTCAACGGAACGGAAACTCGATCGACTCTCGAACTCATCACTCCAAAACTTCCAGAACTACACTGAACTGATTCCTTTATAGCCGAGGATATGTAGGCAACCTCCGAAGCAAGGTTCGGCCAAACCTTTTCAAAATGCTTCCAAATGGAGTACCAAACGAGCAAAAATTCCTCGTGGTTTCTCACTTTATCTTTTCCCGAAAACCCTTCATGTTCTCGAGCAAAGAGGGGCAGCTGTGAACACTCAATTTTTGCCCCGCATAGAAATTACTCCTAAAAATAATCAAAAAATAACTTTTAATGAATTTTAGGAACTTTTCTTTATTTAGTTGCATTTCATGCATGTTTAATATTTTAAAATCATAAAAATTGTCACATTTTTCATTTCATGTAATCTTACGTTTAATTCGCATTTTTAGAAATTAATTACCCTTTAATTGATATATTAATATAAAAAGTCACAAAAAATATATTAGCTTAATAAATTAGTTTATTTAATTAGTTAAAATGTTAATTAGGTCGTTTTGATAAAAAAAAATTTAATTAATAGTAAGATGAGTATTTTTGAAAGATAAAATTTGCCCTTGTTTCAAATTGGCCTAATTTAAGGGCCCAAAATCCCAGGCGGAACCAAATTCCCCACATTACAACCCTAATCCCCTCCTCTATATAATCTATACATAATTAGATACAAAAAGGGATCCCTTCCCTAAGACCAAAAATGGCTGACCACCCCCATCACCTTTCCTTCTTCTTCTTCATTTTTTCCCCTTAGAAAATTCAGCCTTCTTCTCCATCCTGTTCCTCCCAACGCCACCCTAACTACCCTATTCCTCCTCTCTTCACCTCCTCCAAAGACACCTTAAAAACAACCTTAAAAACCTGAAAATAGCTCCCAAATTAAGCTCCAAAAGCGACAAAAACGCAACTGCTCTAGGTCCAGAACGTGCCCTCCTTAGCCCAAAAACAGCTGGAAATGTAGCCACGAAACCCCAGTTCGAAATCCAGTCCAAAACATCATGAAATCTTAGCGTATTCGCTCTATGGGTCAGTGAAGGGGTCGAGTCCGTCGAGGTTGACGTGGGAGTTCTTTAGCTGAAGCTTCCTGTTGCTCATTTTGGTCGTCGCCTTGCCCGATCTTTTGGATTCATTAGCTCGAAGCTCCTGTCCGGCACTTGTCCCTATTGTACAACTTTGTTCAAGGAATTTTCTTTATTCAATCGATTGTAAAATCAATTTTGGCTCCATAAAAGGTCTGGTTCCTTAATTACTTTCATTTTTATATTATTCTATTAGTGGATAAATATTTTGGTAAAGGTGTTTTCTTCTCTCTTTTTTTCCCTAACAATTCTTGAATGTCTTCATATATTAATGTGTGTTAGCATGCCTTAAGGATTATTGATAGTTAACTACGATTAGTCTATTAAAAATAAGTTAAGTCACTAAATGAGCTCACATTTATTTATCTGGAGTTGGACATGAGATATTCGAATAATTGAATTGCTTATGTTTGTTTAATAACTTGAAAGGAAGATAGAAAACTTTGATGACAAAAGAGGTGATTTTCCAAAAAGAACGATTTTAGATTCTTGACAAAAGAATTCTGTCATGGCCTATAATAATAAGCTAGTCTATAGATAGCGAATTAACTCAGTAGATGGAATAATAGGAAATATTGTTCTTAATTAATCATCGTAAATATGTACACGTCCGCATGACGTAATTATGATTTTGTTTTCAAAATAAAATCAAGGTACACGTTCGCGTGATTTTGACCAAATAATTTTAATATTAATTAAGGGCTATTAATTATGTACACGTACGCGTGA
>ML410329.1:11381-70495 GCA_005239525.1 Nicotiana knightiana
CCCACCTGCAAAATATTTTTCAACTTACACATTTTGAGGTAAAAAGATTTTTTAATGCAAGATGAGCATGGTTCAAAAATATGGGTCAAGTTGGGCGGGTTGGATTATGACCCATTATTTAGCCCATCTTGACCCAGCCCATCTTAGCTCAAGTACACTTTGGGTTGGGTTGGGCAATGACCCATTTATTGACCTAACCCATCTTGACCCGCCCAAATTCAACCCAACCCGCCCATTTGCCACCCCTAATCCATGTTATATTTTGATGATCAAACAAGTTTAATGATAAGAGCCAGATAAGGAACCTGTTACACATCCTCAAGTACTTAAAAAATAACAAGTCTCAAGTCGGGGACGTTGTTCCAACTCTTCAGAGTCAAAGGAACAACAGAGGGAACATATGACCACCAGTTCCCTTGGTGACTGTACAAGTCAACCTCCCACAACTGTAAAGTTGTTGCCTGCATACGCAACAATGCAAAAATAGTGCAACAGTCAACTTTATGGGGAATGCCCTTTACCTAACTTGCTTGCATCATTCAAATGATGTCACAAATGAATTATTAACATCAAGCAAAGGTAAAACAAAACACTTGCACATTCAAGAATCGATCAAGCATTCTCTCAAGTATGTGTCAATCTTGTAAGTGATTCTAAAGGGCATCAAGAACAAAGAACAATATAACGAAGAACCAGTTTCCTGTATTGAGTCATTAAATGTCCTTAGTTGTGTTGCACCTTTGTTAAAGAACTTTACTTGCAATTCCTACTTAGCTTAGTTAAAAGCATTGTGTAGGAAATCTTTGTAAAATAATAAACCTTGTGTCTATGTCTTGGCTAGAGTTAGTCGAGTTGTAAGCTTTGTTAAAGAGTTATTGCAAAGGGGCTTGTAATAAAGTTACTACAAGTTAGTGAGGGATTAAGAAGTTAATTCCTAGGTTATAATAGTTTGTAATCTAAAGTTTGCTCAGTAGTAAAGTTGAAATCCTACAAGGGTCGTGGTTTTTAATCACGCGAGCTAGGAATTTTCCACGTAAAATTCCATTGTGTCACTTACTTACTGCAGTGTGCGCATGTTCTGTGAGAACTATAGAGAAATTGGTTCTCTACATAGTTTGGTGGACCCTTAGTTTCTATCAATTGGTATAAGAGCAGGTTCTTCATCATGGTTGCTCCACCAAACTTCGAGGAAGGACAATCAACGTACAGACCACCTAGATTCAACGGCCAATACTATAGTTGTTGGAAACAATAATGCATGATTTCATCATGGATGAGGACTCAAAGTTGTGGGATGTGATCTGTGACGGACCTTTTGTTCCTATGAAAACTGTTGGCGAGGGAACAGCTACAATCCCAAAAACGAGAAAAGAGTACAACGATGCTGACAGAAAGGCTATTGAGAAGAATTTCAGGGCAAAAAAGATTCTTATCTGTGGCATCGGAATAGATGAATACAACTGCATCTCAGCTTGTCAGAGTGCTATGGAGATCATGGAAGCTCTTCAAACAGCACACGAAGGGACAACTCAAGTCAAGTAGTCGAAGATCGACATGTTGACAACTGAGTATGAGCTCTTCAGAATGAAGTACGGCGAGTCCATTCAGGACATGCACACTCGTTTCACCTCTATCATTAATGAGCTTCACTCACTAGGAGAAATCATTCCCAGGATCAAACTTGTTAGATAAATACTTAGTGTATTACCTGGTTCCTGGGAAAGCGAGGTAAACGCCATCACAGAGGCAAAGGATTTGTAGAAGCTGACCATTGACGAACTCATTAGTAATTTGAAAACTTATGAAATGAAGAATAAGAAGGACAATGAGAGAAGAGATCCCAAAAGAAAGAATAACCTAGTCCTCAAGATAAGGAACAATGACTCAGGAGGTGAGGATGCTGATATGGCATATCTGACAAAGAGATTTCAGAAAATGGTTCGCAGAAATGAAGGTATCCCAAAGAGGGGCAGTTCAATCAAGCCAAGAGGGTATGACCTATGTCATAAATGTGGAAATTCAGGACACTTTATCAAGGATTGCCCTCTCCTTAAGTAAGACCAGTACAAGCACAACACAGACAAAGGAGAAAAAATGAACTAGGTTCCTAACAAAAAGTTCAAGAGAAAAGATGTCATTGACAATGTGTTGATACAAGCTCTTGCTGCATGGAGAGACTCCTCTAGTGAATCTGAAGATGATGATGATCAAGATGACAGTTCCATGATGGCAGTAGAAAGTGAAGCATCTGATATGATTCCATATAATGGCTAAATCAGATGAGGATGAGGAAGATGCCGATGAAGAAGAGGTAAACTTTCTGGATGTTCAAAGAAATTTGAAATCCTATTCTCAAAAGAAGCTTATATATTTGGCTAATGTTTTAATTGATGCTTATCATAGTTTTATTAATGATAAAAATGCGCTAACCACGGAACTAGGAGAAATAGAACACGAGAGAGATGATTTAGTAGTGGTTGAGGTTGATATAAGAGAGACCATTGAAGTTTAAAAGGGGGGAAATGATATTTTGACTGAGAGAATTGCATACATAGATCATGAGAGAGATAACCTATTGGTAGTAGTTGTAGACCTAAAGGAAACAATTGAGGAACTAAGAAGGGAAAATAGGCATATGAACACTCAAATGGGAAAGGAAGTTGCAAGTGAGGCACACCTTAGGCTTGAAAATGAGCTAAAATCAGTGAAATCTAGTCTGTGTGCTGAGCTTGAGAAAAATAGACAACTTCAGATGGATCTAGGCAGAGTGAAGAGTGACCTAGAAAAATCTCTTAAGTGGACCTGGTCCTTTGATGCAATCACTGTTATGTATACGAACAATGGGGAACATGCAGGGAATAAGGTTCCAAAAGGAACTTACAACCCACACAGCAAGTACGTTACTGTTCCCGATAGCTGGCTCTGCACTCACTGTGGTAACACTGGACATTTCAAGGAAACATGTAAAGACAGATTCCAGGCCCAACAGAAAAATAAAGTTTTTGCTGAAAAGTAACTATTGCTAAAAAACATGCTCCCTCATATAAAAAACGTGTATTGTCTGCTTTGACAAAAAGAACTTTGATTCACCTTTTTCCTCATTACAGGGGACCCAAACTTGTTTGGGTTCCTATGTCTAATACTTGATTCTCTTTTGTAGGGAGTAGCGAAAGGAAGTAGCTAAAGATGGTACATGGATAGTGGCTGCTCGAAGCATATCTGGAAGCACTAATGATTTCCTTTTACTCAAAGCCCTGCAAGAAGGGAGTGTATCCTTTGGAAATGGCAAAACGGGATACATTCTTGGAGTAGGAAGAATTGAGAAGTTTCTCACTCACTCAATCAAAAATATGTGTTACGTTAATGGCCTGAAGTATAGCTTGATGACTGTCTCTCAGATCTGCGACAAAGGCATCAAGGTGGAATTTGTGTCAAAAATATGCACAGTCACAAACCTTGTGACTGGTGATGTGATCCTGATGGCAAAAAGAGACAAAAACATCTATTTGCTGATTTTGAGTCACTACATAATGGGGATCTTACGTCTCTGAGTGTTGTGGATGATAATGTTGAACTATGGCATAGAAGGTTGGGCGATGCAAGTTTTACATTGCTGGACAAGTTGGTCAGGAAGGACCTGGTTCATGGATTGCCAAAGTCAAGCTTCAAAGATAACATGGTGTGTGATGCATGTGCAAAAGGAAAGCAAATCAGGTCCTCATTCAACCCCAAAAAGAAAGTAAGCACCTCAAGGCCACTCAATCTCCTCCATATAGATCTATGTGGACCTATGAGGGTGCCAAGTAGAGGATGAAAGAAGTAAATTTTCATCATTGTTGATGACTACTCCAGGTTCACATGGACCTTGTTCCTCAGAACCAAAGATGAGACCTTTTCAGTGTTTGCTGCTTTTGTCAAAAAGATCCAAGTGAAGATGAGCCATAATATTATGAGTATAAGATCTGATCATGGTACATAATTCGACAATGAAAACTTTGACGAGTTCTGTGTTGAAAATGGTATAAGTCACAATTTTTCAGCTCCAAGAACACCTTAACAAAACGGTGTCACAGAGAGGAAAAATAGGACTCTTGAAGACATGGCTAGGACAATATTGATTGATAGTGGTGTTGCAAAAGGTTTCTGGGCAGAGGCAATCAACAATGCATGTTACTTAGTGAACATGTGCATGATCAGGTCCCTCATGAACAAAACCCCGTATGAACTGTTGAGTGGGATAAATCCTAAGCTAACACACTTGAGGACATTTGGTTGCAAATGCTTTGTCCTCAATAATGGTAAGGAAGCTCTGGGAAAGTTTGATGCCAAGAGTGATGAAGTAATATTTCTTGGATATTCATCACAAATCAAAGCCTACAAGGTATACAACAAAAGAACTCAATGTGTTGAGGAAAGCATACATGTGATCTTTGACGTAGCACAACACCCTCTTGGAAAAGCTGCACATGATAAGGATGATCAAGATGGAGAGTTATCAAATGTCCCTAGTGAAGTTATTGACATGGAAAATGGAAAGGCTGATATGATGAGTCAGTTCAAGGAATGAAATGACAATGGCACATCTGAATCTCCAGCTGACATAGAGGAACCTGGTCCCCCAATCACAATAACTGCAGCAGAAAACAGAGTTGTGGATGTTGTACATGGAACTCCAGCTACTGAGGTGAAAACATGACACATGGATCATTTGCAGAAGAACCTGAACCTCTCATAATGAGATTCAGGTGTCCAACTGGAAGCACAATAGCTCACACCCTCTTCAAAATATGATCTCCTCCCTTGACTCAAAAATTCAAACTAGATCAAAGTCTAGAAACTCACTTGCCTTATCTGCATTTCTCTCTCAAATTTAGCCCAAAAATATCAAAGAAGCACTGAAAGATGTTGACTGGATTACGACTATGCAAAATGAGCTTCATCAATTTGAGAGGAACAATGTATGGCACTTGGTTCCTCGACCTGCTGATAGAAGTGTCATAGGAACCGGGTGGGTATTTAGAAATAAAATTGATGAGTTTGGAAACACCATAATAAATAAGGCAAGGTTAGTAGTTCAAGGGTACAATCAAGAAGAAGTAATTGACTATGACGAAACTTTTGCTCGAATGGAGACCATTAGAATCCTTATTGCCTTTACATCTCATATGGAATTCAAATTGTTTCATATGGATGTCAAAAGTGCATTTCTAAATAGCTTTCTGAAAGAAGAAGTTTTCATCAAGCAACCGCCTGGTTTCGAGTGCCATGAGCATCCTGAGCACGTGTTTAAACTTGAAAAGGCATCTTATGGACTGAAGCAGGCTCCTCGTGCATAATATGAAAGGTTGTCCAAGTTTCTTCTAGAAAATGACTTTACAAGAGGGAAAATTGACAACACTATATTTCTAAAGAAATGTGGGAGGAACCTGCTCATAGTGCAAGTCTATGTTGATGACATTATCTTCGGAGCAATAAATGATTCTTTGTGTGAGGAATTTGCAAGACTTATGGGAAGTGAGTTTGAAAAGAGCATGATGGTGGAATTGAATTTTTTCTTGGGTTTACAAGTCAAGCAAACTCCTAGGGGCACAATTATAAGTCAGCAAAAGTACATCAAAGAGCTTCTGAAGAGATTTGAGATGGAGAGTTCAAATATCATTGATACACATATTTCCACTACCACTCTCCTGGTTATGGATGAACCTGGTTCTCCCGTAAATGAGACTATGTATAGAGGCATTATTGGGTCACTTCTGTATCTCACAACAAGTAGACCAGACATTGTTTTCAGTGTGGGACTATGTTCTATGTTTCAATCCAATCCAAAGAAGTCTCATCTGAAGGATGCAAAGAGAATTCTGAGGTAACTCAAAGGAACGTAGGACCTGGTTCTCTACTATCCCTCAGGAGATACATTTGACTTAATAGGGTATGTTGATACTGATTGTGCTTGTTATCCGGTGGATAGGAAAAGCACTTTTGGTATGGCACATTTTATTGTAACGTGTCTAATCTCATGAGGCACAAGAAAAAAAAACTCAGTGTCCCTTTCAACTGTTGAAGCTGAGTATGTGGTAGTTGCCTCTTGTTGTGCTCAACTGTTGTGGATCAAGCAGCAACTAGAAGATTTTGGTGTATTTTCTAATTGTGTGGCCTTACTGTGTGACAACAATAGTGCTCTTAACATGGCAAAAAATCCAGTTCAACATAAGAAAACAAACATATTGATGTGAGACATCACTTCATCAGAGACAATGTTGAGAAAAGGGCTCATATGCATGAAGTTTTGCAGCACAAAAGATCAAATTGCAGATATCTTCACCAAAGCACTGAGCAGAGAGCACTTTGAAAAGAATCGCTTGGCACTAGGGTTGATGAAATCTAGCTATGGACCTGGTCCCTCGATGATTGGTTATGAAAGAAATGTATAGGTAAAATAGCTCAAAAGTGTTTTTGGCAAAGTCTAACTCATCTCTATACCGTTACAGGTAGACACGTATGAAGATTACAGGGTAAACAAGTAGCTAATGCATTTCACTTTGGTCAAAGGATGAGGCTTACATTTGCAAAATCTGTCAGGGAACCTGGTTCCCTTGACACAGGTTAGTAGTTCCTCTATACTCTCGTGCATAATTTTTAAACAACTGAAACAGTGCCACATCATTAAATTGTCAGTTTCTCTCTTTCCCGCTTTTTGAACCCAACATCTCACCCGTTATGAAGAGACTCGACTACCCAAAATTAACACCCATTCCTAACTGATCCCTCAAACCTATTAAATAAATCCTCTCACAGTTACTTTCATAATTGTTCACATCAAAAATTTCTATTCCACTAGTGAAAGAAAATTCTACGGTATCTACCCCAGGCATTGATTTAAATGTTGTTGATTCTACAGGTAATGCTTTTTATATGCCTTCTGAGTTTACTTTGGAGGCTGTAGAAAATATGCTATCAATAGTTTATGAGGGAAGTCTGGTTGGGGTTTATGAGGGTATGTCTGAAACAAATGGGTCTTAGGGGGGAGATGCTGGTACACAAGGAGAGGGTAGGGAACTGGTGCCTGAGAAACCTTGGCACCGAACAGTACTACTGGGGAACCAACCAAGGGACCTGATCCCTCCGCCCAAGAGGATCCCTTTGCTTCTACTTGGGATAAAACCCCTGGTTCTCCACAAGAACCCCAGGTTAGTATTGATCCCGCTCCCTCTCCTCATTTCTATGATGAACCATTATCAATCTTTGCTTCTGAAATGAGATCTCTATATGAGGAAGAGAATGGGGGTAGTGAAGATGACTATGAAAATATGGATCTTAAATGTTTCATTAGTTCCAGGAGTATAAAGGTAACTCCCCAGGGCTCAACTTCTAAGATACCTGTCACTAGGTTGCAGAAGAAGGAAGAACTTGAGTCAGTTTTAAGGAAAAAAAGAAGAAGAAGAAGAGGAGATTGGTGAAAGATGGAAAGGTTGTAAATGAGAAGGTAGTGCCTCCTGCACTAGTTGTTGATGTTGATGATGAGGTAGAAGAGGAACTGGTTCCTTAGTTTGTAAGTCCTCAAAGAAACTACCTATTCCAAAGTCCAAAAGGGAGTCATCCGTGAGTGAAATGGATTTGAGCAAGGTTGAGGGTGAAAAATATTGTGAGAAAGTAGCTGAGAAATCTGGTGAGAGAGTGGTTGAGGAGTCTGGTGAAAGAGTGGCTGAGGAGTCTACTAAGAAGGTTTCCAAGAAATCTGCAGACAAAGGAAAGGGTGTAAGAAAATCAGTGAAGCCGAAGGCTGGTGCTAATGAGGAACCTGGTTCCTCTAAAAGGCCAGAGTGAATGTGGTCAGGGATGAGGAAAGGGAGAATTTGAGAAATCAGAAGGGGCTTTGGGGGCACACATTTGCCTTTGATATTCTTGATATGTCAAGAATGCGCCAACTGGATGGCATCTGTGAATACCAACAGTGGACACATTTGTTCACTAGTAACAGTCCCAAATTTTATGAGGCAGAAGTGCGCAATTTCTATGCCGACTTCTTCATAGTCGAGGATGATAATATCTATCTAAAAGTGAATGGTGTTGATTTTGTGATTGACACTAATGTACTGGGAACCATTTTGGGTGTGCCTACTGAGGGAATGTCCACCATTGAGGGAACCTACTCTTCTAACTTCATAAATACCATCGTGAAGGATAAGTCCATACAACAAGGGGAACGGGTACACAAGAAGGCCCTCCTTCCAGTGTACCAACTGATGTTTGAATTGGTGCACAACGTTCTGCTCCCACATGCAGAAATATGGTCCATTGCGTCACGAGCAGACATGGTTCTCATGGAAGCACTGGATGGCTACACCACTATAAATCTTCTTGGTCTTATGGTACAACACATGAAAAAGGTGATAGAGTTCAAGGATGGTATCATGGGCTGCCTTACGGGTTCCTCCTCACTAAAGTTTTTGAATTTTTCAAAGTCCCTTTGGGAAAAGTTAAGGTGGGAACTCGCAAGCAAACCTTCTCCAAGACCACCCTAGAAGAGTGTGAGTGCATTGATAAAAGTGGAGGAGTTGGCAGCAATTCTACTATCTCTCAGTGGACCAATGCTCAGAACAGTGACACTGAAGAGATAAGGAAGCTGAAGGCAAGGAATGCCATTCTCGAAGGTCAGCTCAGTCAGGTTCAAGAGGCACCTGGTTCTAGCAGCTGTCACAGCACAGAGGTTGCCCGTTTGACAAAATAAAATACTGATCTCAGGAAACAGGTTGAGGACCTGAAGGAGATACTGCTCAACGAGTAGGTGTCAGCTAATGCTCGAATGGACATCCTTCTTAGAACCCTTGCCTCTTCATATGGGCCTTCTCCTTCTAGTGCTTCCTAAAACTTGTCCCATTCCCAGTGTCAAGTTCCTAGTGTCCGTCCTCTGTTTTTAGTCTTAATGATGTTTATGACTAGTACCTTTTTTTGTTTTTATTTTGTGGATGTTTTTGTAACAATGGAACTGCTCCCTGCTTAATTTCCAAAAATTAATGAAAGTTTCATTCTTTTGTTGTGTATGTCTTGCTCTTTTGATATGTTTTTAGTCATGATTGTGTACACATATGTGGCATGAGTTAACCAAGCTAGAATTATTTTTGCTTATTGCTTGCTACTGATCTTTTAATGGTGCCAAAAGGGGAAAAAATAATTTAGGGGGAACAAGATGGGGAACAGATTCAGGGGAAATACAAGATACTGATCTACCATTCTGGTTCTTAGAAGAACTTCAACTATAAGTTTGTCATCATCAAAAATGGGGAAATTGATAGGTTATATGTATATGTTATTTATCTATATCAATACCACACAAGAGGGGGGTGATTTGTGTGGTGACCTATTTTCGTGTGCAGTAGCTATAGAAGGACCAGGTTCTTCTATGTGTTCCAACTCCTACAGTTTGCGGAATAATAAATGCGGAATTTAAAGAATACACCAATTTTACGTGAAAAACACCTAGCTCAAAAGGTGAAAAAACCACGACCTACTTTCCAGTAGGATATTTCCCAAACTTTTCACTAAATCAATGAGCCAAACATCATTTTCAAAATAAACTCTTTTATAAACCTAAGGATTAACTCTAACCCTTTTGTGGCAAACTAGCCTCTAGCTATTTGCGACAAACTTCAAGTTAATTATAACTTGAACACTCAGTACCTGTTATAATTGCTTCTAGATTAAGCTGAAAGGTACAATTTGTAATCACCTACTATAAATAAACTAGATTAAAAGACAACAGATGGAACTGGTTCTTCTAGCTGGTCCAAGTAGCTTCAGAGTCACACTATTGAATCTCACACGAACTGCTTGCAAAATTTCCTTGCCAATTTTTTCTCTCAATTGCTTTGCTTCTGCTTTTGTGCGTGCATGTACAATAAGAACACTGAACAATATATAGGATTTAGTATACAAAGAGATATACTAGAATTCAGATGCTACTCTTCCTTGGTGGAAGAGTTCTAGTTGATCTCAACTCCCTAAATCCTCCTTTATCTTGATTCTGTTCTTATTGAATAAGGAGTCCATCTCCTTATCAATTTGCAACCTTTTCGATCAGGAGATATCTCTTTAGATCACTGATTGTGTTTATCTCCTGCTTATGCACCTCACGTGCCATTTACTCTGCATATGTCTATGTCTCCAGTGATGGTTTTGGTTCAGCTCTGAGTTCCTTTATCAATCTTCAAAACCATTCAGCTTCTTAATCCAACAAATTCCCCCTTTTTTATGATGACAAACTTTGTGCTTAGGCCTGTAATCACTTTAATCGAACATTGACACTTTTTAGAGCATTAAGCATTTATCATAAAGAACCAAGTTCATTAGGTTATAAATATCATATTTTTTCAATATAGCACATCTTCTCCCTTTTGGCATCATCGAAAAATTGAAAAATGTTAGAATTACCAGATTGATAAGAATTACCCATGGCCACTGGGTCAACTGCAAGTGCAAACATGTATTAATCATCAATAGTGAACCAAGAATGCAAACTATCAAAGAAAGTGAGACAAAAAAAATAAGAGCAGAAACAGAAAATCTATTGATAGATGCATAGTTCAACCACCAAACACACAAAGAAATAAAAGCAGTTACAATCATGAGCAAAAGATAGCAAAAAAAATCCCGAATCTGGGTCATAGAAGGGTAAGGACAGGGCACTGGACACCTAAGGCTGGGAAGGAGTGGAGGTTGGGTTCTTTGCTTGGAGGAAGGAGAGCATATATTGAAGAATCCCTTCATTCTTCTCCTTTTCTTTGGCCAGCTCAATTTTGAGGGAATCTCTATCAGCCTCAACCCCTGCAAGGCGGGTCTTCAATTGAAGAATTTCAGCATTCTTAACCCCACCTTCTCGTACAAGGGCCCTGACCTTGCTGTTCACAGGCATTTTGTTGGATGAACCAGGTTCATTGTCAGGAACATTCACGATATAATTACATGCCAGAAGCGTGTTCTTCCCAAAATGGTCCTTGACAGTGGCCATTTCTGCCTTCTTCAAGGGCACTTTAAAGTGAGCCAGCACAGTCGTCAGGAGGAAACCATATGGGGTGGCATGGGCCTTGGAACCATTTACTACTCTGTCCAACAACTGAATAATGAAATAGGGCCAGTTGATTTTCCTTCCACTGTCCAGGCACTCCATGAGGGTTAAATCCATATAGTTTGCTATCTACCTTCTCTCTTGCCTGGGAAGTACGCATTTGTTGATGAACTTAAACACCACCTTATGCTGGGGTTTCGTCTCGCTTTTGTACACAGCCCTTGGTTCCACTTCTTCAGCATTGTCACTGAACCTTATGGTAATCTGTAGTGCAGAAGGAAGACCATCCAACTAGGCCACTTCTGCCTTGTATAATCATCATATCCCTCAGCTGGAATCCCAAGAACTTTGCCCAGCTCTTTGGCATCAAAGGTGATTTTAGTCCCCTTTACCTGACTAGAGACCCTGCCATCCTTGACCTCAGCATTGGCCATGAACTCTACAATCTCACTCCTGGCCAGCCTGCCATCTAACTGAAGGACCATGTCCTTCCAGCCCTGCACTTCCAAGGTATCCAATAGGTAAACCATTCCAGACTCCTCCAGATCCTTCAACAATATCCCCTTTAGAATAGTGCGTTTCCCAAATTTGGTCAATCCAGACTCCTCAGCTTCTTCACCACTCCAATCTTCCTCTTCATCAATCTGAACCCTCTTTGATTTTAGGGTAGACCTAGTCCTCTTGGCAATAGTTGAGGGTGTAGTAGACATAAATGCAGACTTCTTGGAAGAAGTCTTGGCTTTCTTGGGTTTGGGTGTCTGAACCTCAACATCTTCCATTTTTTCTTCTCGATGGACCAAGTCCATCTCCTCAACCTCAACAGCCTCTACAGGCTCAAACAACTTTGCCTTCCCTTTTTCAACTCTCTTTCTCTTACTCTCCTTCAAAGTCTTCTGCAAATCCTCTTCACTCTGCCTAATTGCACTTCATGTAGTTCGTCCTCTAGGAATGGAAGTTTCAGTAGAGGGAGTGTCTTTTCTCTTCTTACTTGCCACTGGAGTTTCAGCCTTTTTAGTCTTGGGTGTCCTCTTCCCTTTGGGTTTATAACTCTCCCCTAACTTTCTCATAAGGTCAACCAAAGTTTCCTCAATGGATGAACCAGGTTCATCAGTAAAATGTCGAAGATTTTCTAACCCCTCAGAAACCTCTCCTGAGTTACTTCCCCCTAAGTCTGTGGCACCTTCTTCAACTACCACTGGGACCGTACCACAAATTACCAATGGAGTACCTTCTACCCCTGTTCCCCTCACAGTACTTCCACCTCTCTATCTTTCATTTTCTTACACAATTTTATATTTACCACCTCTTAGTCGTCTATCAGGAACTTCCACATCTACTACAGACCCAATCAGAACAAACTTATTTTCAGAAGTGACTGGTTCAGGCTCAGACCCAATTTTAGGAGTTGACGATACCTATTCAGAATCAGATGAACCAGTTGCTTCCCCCTCAGTTGCTGACTTGAAGGAGTCATTGGAGTTATCAAAATCTTGATCCTGGATGGCATGAAGCTTAGCATTCAATTTCCTAGCTAGAGAGCTAGAAGCCACAGTTTTTCTAGCTAGCATTTTGACACGCCTTTTCTTGGGTTCTGGATTAGGGCTTGGTTGAACAACAGGAGTGATTGGAGGAGACAGGACATGATTGTTTTGAGGGGTGGTGGGATGGGATTGAGATGGAGTGGAAGAATTTGATTGAGATGGGGTGGAACCAGTATCTTCGAGTGTGATACTATAGTCAGGTGTGTGTGTGTGTGGGGGGGGGGGATAAAGCAGGTGGCAGAGTATTAGCCATTGTAATGAATTTTTGTTGAAGAAAGGAAGAAGATTAGGATCAAGATGTTTGAGCAGAAGGTTGAAAGGGTTTCAACGGTTATGTCTTTTAGGAAGAAAGTGAATGAAGAATTAGAGAAGTGGTGATGGTTTTTTTAAAGGCTTGGGTAATTAATACACAACGGGTGTAATTTGGGTCAAGAAGAAGTCTAATTGGCTCAGAAGTGTCAGGTATAAGGTGACGATTATGACTACCCTATAATCTAGGCCTTTTTAATTTGATTGGACTCTTTGGAACAGGTTCAAATTGAGGATAAGTTGAAAAAAACTTGTTATAGACAGAGTCCTGCTCATGATTAACTATTAATATTTCAATATGTGTATAGTGGTGAGCACATACCTCGTTTGTCAAATGAACCAGCAGCGATGAACCAGGTTCATCTTGTTAGAATCTCTTGATTAAGCCTCAATTTTCAAAAATAGAAAAACATCATTAGTAACCAAGGAGTCATATTAACACATAGCAAGAGAGTATGTTGTTTATAGCATGAAATTGAGCAATGGTTATTCTGATTATTTACACAGATTTCAGAATTCCTAGCCAAGTTTTTTTTTCATTTTTGTTCTGAACTAGTTCAATTAGGTGATCTTAATCATCCCTAACTCTAATATGTTCCTTTCAAAATGCTCTCTACTTAGTGTTTTAGTAAAGATGTCAGCAATTTGTTTATCAGTAGCATAAAATTCAATAGAGATCATTCCTTTCTCATCGTTGTCTCTTAAGAAATGGTGTCTAACATCTATGTGCTTTGTTCTTTTATGATGAACAGGGTTCTTCGTCATACTGATAACATTAGTGTTATCACAGAAGATAGGGATGCATCCAACCTCTATACCAAAATCCATCAATTGTTGTTTAATCCATAATAACTGAGCACAACATAAGGTTGCAGCCACATACTAAGCCTCAGCAGTAGATAGAGCTACTGAATTCTGTTTCTTAGTAGCCCAAGACACAAGTCATGAGCCCAAAAAGTGTGCCATACCTGAGGTGCTTTTTCTATCTACCAAAAAGCCTGCATATTCAGGATCAGCATATCCCACAAGATCAAAATTACTACCTTTAGGATACCAAAGACAGAGGTCGGTGGTGCCTTTAAGGTATCTCAAGATTCTCTTCACTGCAGTTAAGTGTGATTCATTTGGATTAGCCTAAAATCTTGCACAAAGCCCTACACTGAAGACAATGTCAGTTCTACTGGCAGTAAGATACAACAATGAACCAATCATTCCTCTATACAACTTTTGATCGACATATGAACTAGGTTCATCTACATCTAATTTTGTGGCTGTTGTAATAGGAGTGTCAATTTCCTTTGAGTCTTCCATTTTAAATCTTTTAAGCAATTCTTTCACATATTTTTGCTGATGGATCATAGTTCCATTTGAATTTTTTTTAATTTGTAAGCCTAAATAGAAGTTAAGCTCACCCATCATGCTCATTTCAAATTCACTCCCCATTAGTTTAGCAAATTCTTTACTTAGCTTTTTAGAAATTGCCCCAAAGATTATGTTATCTACATATCTCTGCACTACCAAGAGATCTTTACCTTTTTCATTCAATAATAAGGTGCTATCAATTTTACCTCTCTTGTAGTCATGTTCTAGCAGAAATTTTGAAAGCCTTTCATACCATGCCCTTGGAGCTTGCTTGAGTCCATACAACGCTTTATCAAGATTGTACACATGATCAGGATTCTCCTTGTTTTCAAACCCCGGAGGCTGCTTTACAAACACTTCTTCCTTAAGATAGCCATTCAGGAAGGCACTCTTGACATCCATCAGGTGAAGGGTGAATTCCATGTAAGCAGCAAAGGCTATGAGGAGCCTAATTGCTTCCAACCTTGCCACAGGAGCAAAGGTTTCATCATAGTCTATTCCTTCCTCCTGACTGTATCCTTGAACCACCAATCTTGCCTTGTTTCTTGTAACTGTTCCATCTTCATCAAGTTTGTTTCTGAATACCCACTTTGTGCCAATCACTGATCTATCAAAGGGTCTAGGTACTAGATGCCAAACTTGACTCCTTTCAAATTGGTTGAGTTCTTCTTGCATTGCATTTACCCAATCTGCATCCTGCAAAGCTTCAGAAATATTTTTAGGTTCAATCAGGGAAATAAAAACATCAAACACACACAGATTTTTTAAAGAGGATCTGGTTTTGTGTAACGACCCGTCCGGCCGTTCCGTAGAAATTTCATTATTATTCCTGTTTTTGCCTTTTCATATGTTGGTTATACTGTTTATGATGTGTTAGAGTTGGTAGGCTCGGAATCGGAATGGTTGTAGCAAGAATTTAGTCATTTAGTCTTTAAAAATAGCCTTAGAGTTGGAAAAGTTAACTGAGAGTTGACTTATTGGTAAACGACCTCGGAATGCAAATTTTATGGCTCGGATAGCTTCGTTAGGTGACTTAGAAGTGTATTCAGAATATTTTTGTGAGGACCGGTGTAGAAATAGGCTTGAATTGGCGAAAGTTAATTTTTGGTGATTTCTGGTCGGCAGTGAAAAATAGGCTATCGGGGTTGGAATGAAATTCCGAAAGTTGGAACAGGTTCGTAATGTCATTTTGGATATGTCTGCAAAATTTCAGGTCAATTGGATTTGTTTTGGATATTTTCGGCATCGTTAGTAGATTTTAGAAATTTCAATGTTCTTAGGCTTGAATTCGATGTGATTTTGGTGTTTTAATGTTAATTTTAGTGTTTCGGGAGTACAACTAAGTTTGAATGATCATATATGATGTGTTGGTATGTTTGGTTGGGGTCCCGAGGGGCTCGAGATTGATTTAGGATGGTTAACGGGAGATTCAAAGTTGAGAAAATGCAGCAAACAGCTGCGGGTTTCTGATTATTGGTGCGATCGCACCTGCGGAAGTTTGACCGCAGGTGCGGGACTGCAGGAGCGGCAAAATGCATGCAGATGCGGAAGTAAGGCACATGAGGAAATTCCGCAAGTGCGAGGTATTTTCTGCACCTGCGATGCCGCAGATACGGAAGTACCAGCGCATGTGCGGAGGCAGAGATTCGAGGGTGCTCCAGGTGCGCACCTGGGACCGTAGGTGCGGGTTCGCAGGTGCGCTTGTGTGGCCGCAAGTGCGGAACCACTGTTCAGAAAGTATATAAGCATGCCTCCGCGATTTTTAACCCTCCTTTTACCATTCTTGTACGCGTTCCAAGGTTTTTGAGGAATTTTGAAGAGGGAAACGTTGGTTCATCATTGAGGTAAGCTTTTTGGACTTAATAACTCGATTATATGTGATTGAAGACCTTATATCAGTGTTTAATTATGAAAATCAGTAGGAAAAATGGGGAGTTAGGACTTGAGATTAAGAGACCTTTAGGCGTCGATTTGAGGGGTCAAACGAACTCCGATTTTAGCATTTTTTATATGTACGGACTCGTGAGATGATGAAGAAAATTTTGGTATAAAATTTGTCGAGTTCCAGGACGCGGTCCCGGGGGTCGGGTTTTGACCAATTTCGGGTTTTGCATTTAAAATCGATATTTTTCAATTGGAATACATTCCTTTAGTATAATTTTATGATAAAAATCTGAACTTGGTAGATTTGGTGCACTCGGAAGTTGATTCGAGAGGCAAGCGTATTGCGGAATAGTTTTCGGGCTAGTTTGAGGTAAGTAATGTCTTTAAATCCTGTCTGGAGGGTATGAAACCCCAGACTATGCATCCTTTCAGGGATTTTGGAATGCAAAGATTGGGAATTTGGAAATATATTCCTTTTTAGGCAACTATTGAGTTGCGAAACCGATTTTAAAGCCTATGCTTAATAGTATTGATATATTTTGATATAATTTTAGCTGCAAGCCATGTTTGGGGTCTAGTGCCGATCTGTTTACCCCTTGGTGGCTGTTTTTACTATTTTCCTCACTTGATATGTTATGATTTTCACTCAGTCTTTTCTTGATAATTGTTTTGACACTAAGAGTATTTTGATATTATTTCTTGAAAAAAAATGAAACACTATTTTGGGTCGAGAACCTGGTATAATGATGGCTCGAGTGGCATGTTGAGAGTGTCTGACTGAGTGAGGCTGCAGGACAATATTGTGAGTGATTTATGCCTTGATGTGGCTGGCCGAGGGCCAATATTGTGATTTATGCCATGATATGGCTAGCCAAGGACCAATATTGTGAATGATTTATGCCATGATGTGGCTTGTTATAGTACTTGGGCTGTAGGAGCCCCTCCGGAGTCTGTACACCCCCAGTGAGCGCAGGTACCTATTGAGTGCGAGTGATGCCTATGATACTGAGTTACTATGAGGTCACCTGATGGGCTGATACTGAGTGACTGTGAGGTTGCCTGATGGGCTGATACTCAGTGACTGTGAGGTTTCCTGATGGGCTGATACTGAGTGATGGTGAGGTGCTGAGGGAAATTTTTACGAGAAATGATTATGGCCCGAGGGGCAGATTTATGATGATTTTACTGAGTTTTTGACTACGATTCACTTCATTTTTTCAAACTGATTTTACTGAGATATATTGTAATTATACTTGTTACAAAGGATTTCTGGAAATTGGTTTTCGAACTTATGCATTTGATGAATACTTTATGGTGACTTGGTGTTTTACTGTTTTTGTGAATTGGTGTATCTATGATGTGTGTCGTATTTCCCAGCATGTGATTTATTTTCATTACTACTGAGTCATCATTACTCCCTGTGCCTCTGTGCACAGATCCAGGTGCCGGTCCAGAGCAGTATCTGTCTTTGTTCGTTAGCAGTAGCTTTACTGGATTTCGTGGTAGCTATCCAGCGTCCACAGCTTCTCCATTTCCCTTCCTTATTTAGTTTTAGAATTTCCTTCCTAGACTTTATTTAAGACATTAGTAGAGTTAGTTTTATTTCATAGATGCTCGTGACCATGTTGACTCCAGTCTTGCGAGAGTTGTTTAGACTATTATTGGGGCGTTAAGACTTAAAGAAATTATTTTATGCTATGTTTGCTATTTATTATTGAATTGTGAATTATTATAATAGAACGAATGGGTAGTTATGTGATGGTTGGCTAGCCTAGTTCCACGATAGGCGCCATCACGACCTGTTAGGATTTAGGGTCGTGACAAGTTGGTATCAGAGCTCTAGGTTGCATAGGACTCAACGGTCATGAGCAGGTTTAGTAGAGTCTTGCGGATCGGTACGGAGACGTCTGTACTTATCTTTGAGAGGCTGCAGAACCCTTAGGAAACGTTTCACATTCTTGAATTCTTGTTCTGCGAATCCATTTTATTCAGCCAAAAGCGTAACTCTTTGAATTCCTTTCATGTAGTCGAATGCGCACGCGAGCGCTTGGTATCAGTTGTGCGTCGTCGGTTTGTGACTTCCATGGGTGAGATGTGATTTTTAGCATGTTGATAATGGGCCAGTCGGAAGGACTTGAGGTCGGATTTTTGACTGTGGCTTGAGTACTGAGATTTCGTTTGTGTGAGCACATGTGTTTGAAGACTTATATGTCCGTTTGTGTCCTTATTAATGGAACTTTGTGACTAGATGACTACGTGGCGAGTGTGATTTGATGGTTAGATGTGTTCAGGGTGTTTGATTGTGACAAAAATGAATTGGCGGGAGATGTAGCAAGAACTATTGAGTATTTGACTTCTGTATTGAGTTATAATATGGCTTCGAGTTGTGAGTATATTGAGGGACCTCCCGTGTAGTTTAGTTATGGAGTGAAGTGGATTTTCCTGTAGTGTTCTGAGTTCCTGGTGATGTCTTTTGGGTTGACCAATGCCCCGGCAACGTTCATGTATTTGATTGACGGTGTATTCAGCCGTGTTATAACTCCTTTGTTATTGTATTTATTGATGGCATCTTGTAATACTCTAGTAGCCAGGGGTAGTATACTCAGCAATTAATGATGGTATTACGAGGATCTAGGGAGGAGAAGTCTTGTGCAAAGTTCTCCAAGTGTGAATTTTTGGCTCAGTTCAGTAGCATTATTGGGACACGTGGTGTCCAGTGAAGGTATCCATGTGGTTAGACGAGTGTGTGTAGAGCTTCCAGAAGCTCAAGATTTCCTTTACCACAGCTCTAGTGTTGGTATTGCAATCAGCTTCCGGTTCTTATACCGCTTAATGGGATGTCTCTAGGGAAGGAAATAGTTGTGTTCTATTGTAGGAAGGTATATTGATTGTACGGTAGCTATGATTTTCAGAAGTGTATTGGGAGATATCAGTTTGAGGTTAAGTAGGCGGGGTTATCTTCCGCGGGGTGTACTGAGGTTGTGTTATCCTTAGGTAGCTTTATAGAAAGTACTCTTTATCAGTAATTGATATGTTGCAATTTGAGTTTAGATCACTTGTGGGAGTTGGCATGACTATTATATTGGTGAATGCTAGGTATACAGATTATGTGAGACCTTAGATAATTGGGGTTATATGAGCTTATGAAGGATTTAGTTGAATCTCATGGAGGCATTGTGGCGGTGATAGTGTATGTGCATTATGAATTACTGTTCGTCTTGATCCTTGGCTTTGAGCCAAGTGGGAGAGTCTGTTAATGATAAGTTGATTGCACGATTATGTGTTGTATTGGTTTCGATTCGAGATATATTGGTGAATCAATTATGAACTGCAGCGGTGGAGTTTGGGAGTGACTCAAGTAATGGGAATTCTTTGATACAAGTTTTAATGTACTCTAGGGGTAAAGGGATTCTATTGAATGATTGAGTGCTAATTGTAAATGGTGTAGTGTGTGCGGTGCAGGAATTTTCTTGGTTGCTTCGAAGTGTGGATTACCTTCCTAGTATGTTAGTGTGCAAACGGGTCAGGTCGTTCGGTCTGTTTGATTCAGTTCAATTGAGGTTTGCTAGAGTGGATATCTCTAGAGAATGGGTCTGGTGGATTCGAGGTTAGATGTAACAATTGGTAATCTTCAGAATGTATATTTGACTAGAAACTGAGGTCTATACTGGAGGGTGTTAAGACTTGTGGCATTTTTACATTATCCTGGATTCTATGTATCAGTATCAGGAAGGTGAAGGTAATGGCTCTGGGGAAATTGGAGAGAGTATTCAGCGGCCTATGAGCCTTAGACGGTATATTTCACGCTTGGGTTTCGTGTGGTGAGTCTGGATTGAGAACTGTGGCATTGTGGCAAGAGGAGGTATCAATTCGAAGCTAAGTCAAAAGGAACTTGGATGAATATGACAACTTGGTAGTAGGTCAGATCGGCATGATAAGGGATATGGTTAGTTCTTTGGGTGGTTATAAGGTAATGAGTTGTTACAGGTGTTTCTTAGCAATTCTCTTGGGATTTGGTGGCATGCGTGCGTGGTTGAGTTAGAAGGACTCAGTCCTGCCGTTTTGGTGTTGTACTGATTCAGAGAGGTCTTGATGGTTTCTACCACGGTTAGAGATGTATATTTTCCACTGGCGTGAGGGCCATGTGATGTATAGTGATTTTGCTTCTAGATGGGATCAAATGGAAAGTTCTTGGCTAGTTGGTTACGTAGTTGTTTGTGGCTAGGAAGGAAGCCTGAAGTTCTAATATTTATCATAGGATTGCATGGCGTTATACGTTATTTTGTATGTAATGGACAGTGGCATGTGTGAGGTCACTGTTCAGTTCTGGAAGGAAGGTCAGAACTGGCAGTTTCAGATGATTAGGTAAAGGATACCACTATTGGGTGGCTGGATGAGAGTATACGTTCATTAAGGACAATGTGTTTAAGGAAATGTGTTGGAATAAGGGTGCTTCATTGGTGTTACGACGCTCTCTTGTTGGATCGACTGCGGATATTCAAGGTTTCTTGGTGACATAGAGGAATTATGGGAGTATCCCTCGTGAAATGATAAAGTTTTTATTAGGGGCGTGTTATATATTTGAGTGGTGGACTTGGGATCAGATATGGTAATTGGTGCGCCTCATGGATTTTGAGACTGGGAGTTTTCATGAACAGATTATTTTTGTATTTATGAACTACGAGGATGCGAGCAAAGCTAGTCAGGTGTTAGTATAGGTCATGATTCAGTCATTATGAACCTTTGGAGAGTTATCTACCTGTTGTGGATGACCAGAATTGTATTAGAATATAATTATTGGTAGGCCAGTATGGGTGTGTGTTCTACACCGAGTCAGAATTGTTGACCCCAAATTGCTATTGTTGAGGGAATATGTGCATATGGTGTAGTTCTATCGGGGCTTTATAGCGAGATTTGAGTAAGGTAAGTAATTGGGCGTTGCAGGATTGAGACGTGTTGGTTATGTTCTTTGTGGTTCGGGTGGCATGGTATCGTCCGATGTCCCCGTGGTTATGGCAATGCACATTGAGTAATTGATGTCGAATTTTGCATGGTTATTGATTTTGATCAAGGTGGATTGAAGTATGTCATGTAGTCCAGCGGTTGGATGGGATCACGCTTTGCAGCTCAGTTAGGTAGAGGTATGATCCTTGGTGTCGTATTTGTGTGATATGGTTTCACGATGTGTATCAGGCTTTTAGCATGAGGTGGTAATGGCAAGAGTAATGGCAGGATAGTCCTCTCGTGTGAGTCTTCTCTATTTTATGAATTGAGCTCTTGGGATGTTGTTATTGAGTGCACGAGTTGCACAAGTCATGGCTCTGGATGGTATTGATGCTGATCGGACGAATGGTTGCTGGTTTCTATGTGTTTCTTTCATCATCGACACCATATGAAGGTGTTTAAGCGAGGTTTTGTTTAATATGAGGTTATTTACTAGTATTGGGTTGTTATGAGCAGCGATTGGGATTAGGAGTCATCGCTATGAGTGTTGAGTCATGCGATATATTATGTGATTTCATCTTGTGTTGCAGATATGGCTTGATACAGTGTGCTCAGACTATTTCAGCTTATAGTCGTGGAAATTTGATCTTGTGAATGGACTCATAAGTGGAAATTTAGTTCTAAGGTTTATGGGTCAGGATTGGATTTCGAAATTTCAACTGTGTTGTGCTATTATACCTATATGGGATAGGGTGACGCGGGACCACCTCCGAATATGTGCATGGTAGCTTACACATAAATTTTGGTGGTGTTTGGAAAACCTCTAGGCACGTTCGNATTGTATTAGAATATAATTATTGGTAGGCCAGTATGGGTGTGTGTTCTACACCGAGTCAGAATTGTTGACCCCAAATTGCTATTGTTGAGGGATGTACCATTTGATTGTCACTGAGCTTATTCGTGTTTTGGAGTGATCTATGAGTTACCTTTCGGTGTTTCGAGGAGTTGTGATCGTTGGTTATATATGTGCATAGGGTGTAGTTCTATCGGGGCTTTATAGCGAGATTTGAGTAAGGTAAGTAATTGGGTGTTGCAGGATTGAGACGTGTTGGTTATGTTCTTTGTGGTTCGGGTGGCATGGTATCGTCCGATGTCCCCGTGGTTATGGCAATGCACATTGAGTAATTGATGTCGAATTTTGCATGGTTATTGATTTTGATCAAGGTGGATTGAAGTATGTCATGTAGTCCAGCGGTTGGATGGGATCACGCTTTGCAGCTCAGTTAGGTAGAGGTATGATCCTTGGTGTCGTATTTGTGTGATATGGTTTCACGATGTGTATCAGGCTTTTAGCATGAGGTGGTAATGGCAAGAGTAATGGCAGGATAGTCCTCTCGTGTGAGTCTTCTCTATTTTATGAATTGAGCTCTTGGGATGTTGTTATTGAGTGCACGAGTTGCACAAGTCATGGCTCTGGATGGTATTGATGCTGATCGGACGAATGGTTGCTGGTTTCTATGTGTTTCTTTCATCATCGACACCATATGAAGGTGTTTAAGCGAGGTTTTGTTTAATATGAGGTTATTTACTAGTATTGGGTTGTTATGAGCAGCGATTGGGATTAGGAGTCATCGCTATGAGTGTTGAGTCATGCGATATATTATGTGATTTCATCTTGTGTTGCAGATATGGCTTGATACAGTGTGCTCAGACTATTTCAGCTTATAGTCGTGGAAATTTGATCTTGTGAATGGACTCATAAGTGGAAATTTAGTTCTAAGGTTTATGGGTCAGGATTGGATTTCGAAATTTCAACTGTGTTGTGCTATTATACCTATATGGGATAGGGTGACGCGGGACCACCTCCGAATATGTGCATGGTAGCTTACACATAAATTTTGGTGGTGTTTGGAAAACCTCTAGGCACGTTCGAGGACGAACGTGTGTTTAAGTGGGGGAGAATGTAACGACCTGACCGGTCATTCCGTAGAAATTTCATTATTGTTCCTGTTTTTGCCTTGTCATAGGTTGGTTATACTGTTTATGATGTGTTAGAGTTGGTAGGCTCGGAATCGGAATGGATGTAGTAAGAATTTAGTCATTAAGTCTTTAAAAATAGCCTTAGAGTTGGAAAAGTCAACAGAGAGTTTGACTTATTTGGTAAACGACCTCGGAATGCGGATTTAGTGGCTCAGATAGCTTCGTTAGGTGATTTGGGACTTAGGAGTGTGTTCGAAATATTTTTGTGAGGACCGGTGTAGAATTAGGCTTGAATTGGCGAAAGTTAGTTTTTGGTGATTTCCGGCCGGCAGTGAAAAATAGGCTATCGCGGTCGGAATGGAATTCTGGAAGTTGGAACAGGTTCGTAATGTCATTTTGGATATGTCTGCAAAATTTTAGGTCAATCGGAGTTGTTTTGGATAGTTTCGGCATCGTTGGTGCATTTTAGAAATTTCAAAGTTCTTAGGCTTGAATTCGATGTGATTTTGGTGTTTTAATATTATTTTTAGTGTTTCGGGGTTGCAACTAAGTTTGAATGATCATATATGATGTGTTGGTATGTTTGGTTGGGATCCCGAGGGGCTTGGGATTGATTTCGGATGGTTAACGGGAGATTCGAAGTTGAGAAAATGTAGCAAACAGCTGCTGGTTTCTGATTGGTATGACCGCACCTGCGGAAGTTTGACCGCAGGTGCGGGCCCACAGGAGCTGCAAAATGCACGCAGATGCGGAAGTAAGGTAGATGAGGAAATTCCGCAGGTGCGAGGTATTTTCGAGTTATAAGCATGCCTTCGCGATTTTAACTCTCTTTTTACCATTGTTGTACGGGTTCCGAGGTTTTTGAGGGATTTTGAAGAGGGAAACGTTGGTTCATCATTGAGGTAAGCTTTTTGGACTTAATAAATCGATTATATGTGATTGGAGACCTTATATCAGTGTTTAATTATGATAATCAGTAGGAAAAAAGGGTGTTAGGGCTTGAGATTATGATACCTTTAGGGGTCGATTTGAAGGGTCAAACGAACTCCGATTTTTACGTTCTTTATATGTACGGACTCGTGAGAAGATGAAGAACATTTTGGTATAAAATTTTTCGAGTTCTGGGATGCAGGCCCGGGGTCGGGTTTTGACTGATTTCGAGTTTTGTGCTTAAAATCGATATTTTTCAATTGGAATTCATTCCTTTAGTATAATTTGATGATAAAAATCTGAACTTTGTAGATTTGGAGCACTCGGAAGTTGATTCAAGAGGCAAGCGTACTGGGGAATAGTTTTCGGGCTAGTTTGAGGTAAGTAATGTCTTTAAATCCTATCCTGAGGGTATGAAACCCGGACTATGCATCCTTTCACGGATTTTGGAATGCAAAGATTGGGAATTTGGAAATATATTCCTTTTTAGGCAACTATTGAGTTGCGAAACCGATTTTAAATGTTATGCTTAATAGTATTGATATATTTTGATATAATTTGGGCTGCAAGCCATGTTTGGGGCCTAGTGCCGATCTGTTTACCCCTTGGGGGGCTATTTTTACTATTTTCCTCACTTGATATGTTATGATTTTCACTCAGTATTTTCTTGATAATTATTTTGACACTAAGAGTATTTTGATATTATTTCTTGAAAAAAATGAAACACTGTTTTGGGTCGAGAACTCGGTATAATGATGGCCCGAGTGGCATGTTGAGAGTGTCTGACTGAGTGAGGCTGCGGGCCAATTTTGTGAGTGATTTATGCCATGATGTGGCTGGCCGAGGGCCAATATTGTGAGTGATTTTTGCCATGATGTGGCTGGCCGAGGGCCAATATTGTGAGTGATTTATGCCATGATTTGGCTTGTTATAAAGCTTGGGCTGTAGGAGCCCCTCCGGAGTTTGTACACCCCCAGTGAGCGCAGGTACCTATTGAGTGAGAGTGATGCCCGCGGGGCTGATACTGAGTGACTGTGAGGTCGCCTGATGGGCTGATACTGAATGACTGTGAGGTTTCCTAATGGGCTGATACTCAGTGACTGTGAGGTTGCCTGATGGGCTGATACTGAGTGATGGTGAGGTGCTGAGGGAAATTGTTATGAGAAATGATTATGGCCGAAGGGGCATATTTATGATGATTTTACTGTGTTTTTTACTACGATTCACTTCATTTTTTCAAACTGATTTTACTGAGATATATTGGAATTATACTTGTTTCAAAGGATTTCTGGAAATTGGTTTTCGAACTTATGCATTTGATGAATACTTTATGGTGACTTGGTGTTTTACTGTTTTTGTGAATTGGTGTATCTGTGTTGTGTGTTTTATATTTCTCAGACTGTGATTTATTTTCATTACTACTGAGTTGGCGTACTCATCATTACTCCATGTACCTCTGTGCACAGATCCAGGTGCCGGTCCGGAGCATTAGTTGTCTTTGTTCGTTAGCAGCAGCTTTACGGGATTTCGAGGTAGCTGTCCAGCGTCCACAACTTCTCTATTTCCCTTCCTTATTTAGTTTAAGCATTTCATTCCTAGACTTTTGATGTTTCGCTTAAAGTATATATATTTTCATGTATATCGCCTCATATTTTACTTTTGTTTCGTGAGTTTTAGATGTAAATTGTGATGATTTATATTAATTTGTGGTGTTTTTATGTGTAAGAATGATTTGGGAGCAATTGGGGACGAAACGCACAAAATTAGAGCAAAAACGCACAAAACCAGGAAAGGGTAAATTTGGGCGCCACAGGCAAGGCTGGGCGCCACCTGTGGCGCTGGAGGCAGTATACTATTTCCAGGCAGCGCCCTGGTGGGCGCTGGCGCTACCCAGGGTGCCGATGATGCGAATCTCTCCTAATTTGACCGGGACTCAGTTAATTCGACCCTAGACCTACTCAACACGTATAAAAGCAAGTCTAACCTCAATTTTGAAGGGGAGAACATGATTTTTGGAGAGAAACAAAAGAGCAACACACTTGGGAGCACAGATTTGATCGATTCTTCCATATCTTTTCTAGTACTCATTGATTTTATATTTGAAAATATTATTTTTGATGATTGTATAAACATATGTGGCTAAGAACCCTATTATTCTAGGGTCATGGGTGTAACATGAATGTTATATTTGAAGTTTAATTTGACGAAGTTTATTTTATCATATTGGATTGTTTATTTAATTCTGTTCTTAATTATTTTGCTGAGTAGCTAACAGTGAAATAGTATCTACGAATCTAGAGTTGAACTCGAAAGTGATAATTCTAGATTGCATATAGAATTAAATAGAGCATGTTCTTGAACCCGGGCATCGGGGAACAGATTCGCAATTAGGATAGACATATACCTATTTGCCTTGCTTGGTTGAAATACAGGAATTGTAAATGCATTCTTGTTAATATTAATTCCATAGACATATAGGCGTTAAGTTAACTTGAATAGGCGAGTAAGAACTCGACAGATTCTTATGAGTAATATCAACCCTGTCAATCAATAATCTAGATAAATCAATTAGTTATTTTAAGCCAAGAATATAACACGATTGTTAGCTAGCCCGTGACCCTGGAATATCCTCTCCTATGATTGTTAGTCGAATTACTATTTGTGTTGGTTGATTTCCTAGTTAATTCATTAATTGGTATTTTAGGTAGTAACTTAGTTAATTATATCTTTTGTGATAAATCTCTTGAATCGATAAGTTAATTGAGTTGAATCTGTCAAAATTTAATCATAAGTCTTCGTGGGACGATACTCTTCTCACTACTTTATTACTTGACGACCACGTATACTTGCGTGGGTGTGTTTGGTCGCAACAAGTTTTTGGCGCCGCTGCCGGGGACTTAGAAATTAGCTATTTGACTGAGTTAAACTCTTATTAGTTATTTGTTCAAGTTTTAATTTTTAGTTTGCTTTGTTTGTGTTAACGCAGGCTCTTCTCGTGAATGCGGAGGATTTGAAGCGCAAACAACCTCCTTCCTCTGGATCCAGAAATTGAATGAACACTCCATAGAGCGAGGAGGGAAGTCGAAGCTAGAACGAGAATAGAAAGAGAGTTGGACATTGTAGTTCAACCACAACCAATAGAGATGGCAGGTAATGAAGAGCGTCCAGTGACAGAAGCCGCAAGGCCCAATATTTCTAATATGACTCAGGCTATTGTGAAGCCTGATATCACAGGGCATTTTGAACTCAAACAGTACATGGTACAACTGATTCAGTCCATAGGGCAATATGTGGGTCTATCTCATGAAGACCCGCAGCGGCATATTCAGAATTTCTTGGAAATTACGGACACCTACAATTATCCTAACGTTTCCAAGGACTATGTCAGGCTGACACTATTTCCCTTTTCCTTGATGGGGGAAGCTAAGGAATGGTTGCAAAAGGAGCCTGCGAACTCAATCCGCACTTGGGATGATTTGGCAAGGAAATTATTAATCAAGTTTTTCCCTACTAAGAAGACAAAATCACTGAGAAGCCGAATTCTTGGGTTCCAACAATGGGATGGCGAGACACTTCGTCAAGATTAGGAAAGATACAAGAAGCTACTCAGAGACTGCCCGCATCATTGTCAGATTGATGAGGTATTGGGGCACACTTTTGTTGATGGGCTAGACGAGACATCAAAAATGAATCTTGATTCAGCTTGTGGGAATATTTTCATGGCCAGACCATACAGTGAGATTTAACTCTTGCTAAATAACTTCACTGCTAATGATCATAATTGGCAAGGATAGGGTGACACAAGAAGAATAATTAAACAGAAAGCAGCCGGGTTGATCGAGCTCGATGACCTCTCAGCCATGAGAGCAGATATTGCAGAGCTGGCAAATCAGATGAACAGAATGTCAATACAACAAACACAACAGATGCAACATGTACAACAAATGTCTATTTGTTGTGAACTATGTGGTGATAGTCATATGAGTGACATGTGCCCAACGAATCCCGAATCTATATATTATGTGGGGCAACAAAATAGAGGCTCAATGAATCAACATGCACAATATGGGAACACTTACAATCCAATTTGGAGGAATCACCCTAACTTCTCATGCGGCGGAAATCAATAGAATCAGAATCAATATAGGCCCCAAGGAAATTTCAATCAGCCTCAGAAGCCACCCCAACAAACAACAGAGAGTACGAATGACTTGCTAAAGAAGTTGTTGTTTGAAAATCAACAACTCAGGACTGATTTCAGACATCTTGAGAGGCAAATGGGACAGTTAGCAGCAAATCAAAATTCTAGACCTGCAGGTGCTCTTCCCAGTGATACAGAGAAAAACCCTCAAGTTAATGCAGTCACACTCAGAAACGGGAGGGAAATAGAGGAAGTGCCAAAGAAGAAAAAGGACAAGCCTATACCTGAGGGGGAGCTGATCCCTAAGGCAATACACGAGTCAAAGAAAAATAATGCAGGTTCAGAGCCAACGGAGGCTGAAAGGCCACCACCACCTTTCCCCCAAAGATTGCAGAAACAGAATGATGATCGCATGATCAACAAATTTCTCTTTATGTTAAGCCAATTTCAATTAAATATTCGATTGGTGGATGTACTTCGTGAAATTCCAAAGTATGCTAAGTACATAAAAGATATAGTGGCTCACAAGAGGAAATTGACCGAGTTCGAGACATTTACACTTATTGAGGAGTGCACTTCAAGGGTCCAAAACAAGCTTCCTCAAAAGCTTAAGGATCCTGGCAGCTTCACCATCCCTGTACAAATTGGTAATATTGACGTGGGTCGTGCTCTTTGTGATTTGGGGGCGAGCATAAATCTAATGCCTTTGTCCTTGTTTAAGAAATTGGGTTTGGGAGCTCCAAGACCCACCATTGTGATGATGCAATTAGCTGATAGGTCCATAGCCTACCCTGAAAGAGTGATTGAAGATATGCTGTTGTAGATTGGGAAATTCATCTTCCCAGCTGACTTCATTATTCTAGATTTTGAGGCTGATGAACAGGTTCCAATCATATTGGGACGACCCCTCTTAGCTACTGGTGATGCAATATTTAAAGCGAGAGAGGGAAAAATGATTATGAGGATGGACAACGAGCAAACAGTCTTTAATGTCTATAAAGCAATCCAACTTCCCCGCCACTATGAGGAGCTTTCTATGATATCTGTTGTAGAGGGGGATGAGCAACTGCTTGACACAAGTGTATATCTAGAAGACTCTCTAGAAAAAGCACTCATGTTGTTCAATAGCTTGATGATTGATGATGACGTTGAGGAGATGATGCATATCCTAGATACATCTTGTGCTTACATTCAGGGAACACACCCGTTTGAGCCTCTTAACAGGCCAAGTGGGCCTTCTCCGAAGCCGTCAATTGAAGAAGCTCCAAAATTGGAGCTTAAACCTCTTCCCCCGCACCCTCAATATGCTTATTTGGGTATTTCTGACACTTTACCTGTTATTGTTTCTTCTGACTTGTCTAAATTGCAGGAAGAAAAGCTGTTGAGAGTGCTACGTGAGCACAAGCGAGAAATTGGGTGGACAATGTCTGACATTAAAGGCATTAGTCCAGCTTTCTGCATGCATAAAATCCTCATGGAGGAAGGAAACAAGCCAAGTGTAGAGAAACAACGCCGACTAAATCCAATCATGAAAGAGGTGGTAAGAAAAGAAGTGATTAAGTGGCTTGATGCAGGTATTGTATTTCCAATCTCAGATAGCAAATGGATAAGCCCCGTTCAATGTGTACCTAAGAAAGGGGGGATAACTGTGGTGATTAATGAAAATAATGACTTAATTCCTACAAGAACTGTTACTGGGTGGAGAATTTGCATAGATTATAGAAAACTGAACAACGCCACCCGGAAAGACCATTTTCCCCTCCCCTTTTATTGACCAAATGATTGATAGATTAGCTGGCCAGGAATACTAATGTTTCCTGGATGGTTATTCGGGGAATAATCAGATTTCTATAGCCCCAGAGGACCAAGAGAAAACCACATTTACGTGTCCTTATGGCACGTATGCGTTCAAGAGAATGCCCTTCGGTCCCTGTAATGCACCTGCGACTTTTTAAAGGCGTATGATGGCTATTTTTACTGACATGGTTGAAAGATTTGTAGAAGTATTCATGGATGATTTTTTGTGTTTGGATGTTCTTTTGATACTTGCTTAACGAACCTTGATAAAGTGCTTGCTAGGTGTGAAGAGACAAACCTTGTACTAACCTAGGAAAAGTGTCATTTCATGGTACGTGAAGGTATATTCCTGGGGCACAAGGTGTCCAAAAATGGGTTGCAGGTGGATAAAGCAAAGGTGGAAGCGATTGAAAAATTTCCCCCACCGACTTCCGTCAAAGGCATTCGCAGTTTCTTAGGCCATGCAGGTTTTTATCGTCGTTTCATTAAAGATTTTTCGATAGTTTCTTCTCCTTTGTGCAGGCTCCTAAAGAAAGATGTCCCCTTCAAGTTTGATGATGCATGTTTGAAAGCATTTGAGGAGATGAAGGGAAATTTAGTGACTGCACCAATTATCGTTGCTCCGGATTGGGAGCAACCATTTGAGTTGATGTGCGATGCAAGTGACACAGCAATCAGAGCTGTTTTGGGGCAAAGGAGAAACAAAATCTTCCACTCCATTACTATGCGAGCAAGACTCTGAATCCAGCCCAGATGAACTACACAGTTACTGAAAAATAGTTGCTTGCAGTGGTGTGGGCATTTGACAAGTTCCGATCCTATCTAGTGGGGACAAAAGTCATCGTCTACACATATCATTCAGCTATCAGGTACTTGTTTGAGAAGAAAGACGCCAAGCCGAGGCTGATTCATTGGGTCCTCCTCCTGCAAGAATTTGACTTAGAGATACGAGATCGAAAAGGGACAGAAAATCAAGTTGATGATCACTTGTCCCGACTCGAAAATCGGAGCCACGTAACTGGGGGGGGTCAATCAAAGAAACATTTCCCGACGAGCAGTTATTAGCAGTCACCTCAGGTGAAGCCCCATGGTATGATGATTATGTGAATTTTATTGCAAGTGGGGTGACACCACCAGAATTGACACCTGACAATAGAAGAAAATTCTTACATGATGTGAGGCTCTATGTATGGGATGAGCCATTCTTATATAGTCCGTGCACAAATCTGTTGGTGCGAAGGTGTGTTCCTGAGGAAGAGATGAATGCAATAATCCATGACTGCAATGCTTCACCATATAGAGGTCATCACGGTGGGGAAAGAACCTCCCAAAAAGTGCTACAATCAGGTTTCTATTGGCTAAAATTATTTAAGGATGCACATGCCTTTGTTAAAAATTGTGACAGATGCCAAAGAACTGGAACTATCACGAAGAAGCACGAGATGCCACTGCAAAATATTCTAGCAGTTGAGATTTTTGATGTTTGGGGGATTGATTTCATGGGACCATTCCCATATTCTAATGGTCACATGTACATCTTAGTGGTGGTCGATTATGTGTCTAAGTGGGTAGAGGCCATTTCTCTTCCTACTAATGACGCAAAGGTAGTGGTAAGCTTTGTCAAGAAGCACATCTTCACACGTTTTGGGACTCCAAGAGTGTTGATAAGTAACAGAGGTACTCACATTTGTAACAAATTGCTGAATAATGTTCTTGCAAAATATGGAGTTAAGCACAAGGTTTCCACTGCCCATCATCCCCAAACGAGTGGTCAAGTAGAAGTTTCAAACAGAGAGGTAAAGCAGATTTTGGAGAAAATAGTGAGCGGGAGCAGAAAAGACTGGGCCGCGAAATTTGATGACGCATTATGGGCATATCGAACTGCATACAAGACCCCCGTTGGTACTTCTCCGTATAGGTTGGTTTATAGGAAGGCATGCCACTTGCCCGTTGAACTTGAACACAAAGCCTATTGAGCGATTAAAAAGCTAAATATGGAGATGGACTCAGCTGGTGACAAGAGATTTCTGCAACTAAATGATCTTGATGAGTTTCGAATGCACGCATATGAAAATGCCAAATTATATAAAGAAAAGATGAAGATGTGGCATGACAAGCACATCAAACATCGTGAGTTCGAACCAGGCCAGGAAGTTCTCTTGTTCAATTCAAGGTTGAAGCTTTTCCCCGAAAAGCCTAAGTTTCGTTAGGCAAGTACTTTTGTTGTGGTAAGTGTAACGCCTCATGGAGCGGTGGAATTGCGTGATAAGAGCTCAAACGTTACATTCTTAGTAAATGGCCAGAGAATAAAGCATTATTGGGGTGGTGACATTGCACATCATAAGACCTCAGTGGACTTGGCCAATACGTAAACATGTGTTGAGTCGTGCCGCGACGTTAAATCAGGAGTTTGTTGGGAGACAACCCAATTTTTGTTTTTATTGCTTTCGTAGTTAACTTCTTAAACTTTTTTTTAAGTAGGGTAGATAGATTTTGCATTTTTCTTTGTAGGATTATAATTGATAGATATAATGGTGTAGGACATGTAATTGAGTATTTAAAAAGGTTAGGGGGATCGGGTTGTTAATTTAATTTTTTTTTTTTAAAAAAAATTCTTTCTTCTTTTTCGTTTTATTTCTTTTATTAATACCCACACCCATTAAAACCAACCCAATTACCCACCTACACTAACATTATAACCCACCTTCTACCCATATACCCAAACCCACTTACACTATAATTTCCTAAAGACACACAAAACAAAAATAAAAAAAATCACTCACCACTCCCTCACTCCCTTCCCGCGACCACTTCCCCTCTCCCCCAAAAATTTCTCAAATTTTTTTCTCTTGCTTCTCTTCTCCAATCTTCAGGTATGTTCTTCTTAGTCTTATCCCTCTTCTTTTATGTGTTTTAATTAGAAGGTATATCACATCCCCAATGAGCCCTAACTCCCTATTTTTCCTTTATGAAATTGTAAGAAAGTTATGGTGGTTGGCTTGGTATTGTTGAATTTTTGGTGTTTATTATGTGGTTGGAGTAGTAAACTAATAGTCCCTCTACTTCATTAAAAATTGGGATGACCATTCTCTTCCACCATTTTTGAATTCTAGAACTCACACTTTATGCCCATAAGGTGTTTGTAAAAATGCTTGAATGATGTTTTTGGGTACATCGGTGAAGTCTTGAGTAACCAAGTATCTTTATGATTGAATTTGGGATAAGTGTGGGGTATGTAGGGATGTTGCTACATGTTAAAGGTTTGAGCTTAAAATCAAAAATCATGTCTTGACACCATGTATTTTATGTATTGTATGTTGTTGACTTGTTGTAAAAATTAGCTAATATAGTGTAGTTTTGAGTGTATAAAAGGGTGTCACACATGCTTATTGCTTTGATTACTGTGAATTCATGGAGCCATGGTCAATTAATTATTTGAATAGCTTGGGGAAGTCTTGAGTACCCATAGCTTTAGGATTCAACACTTGTGCCTTTTCACATAAAAGTCATGAAAAAAATAGTATTAATTGCACCTTTGGTTTTAAGTGTGGGGTCCTTGAAGGACATGAAACATAACCTTAGGTACAATATTTGACAAGTCTCATGTTCTTGTGTTCATTTTGTTGCAGGATACAAAATGGCTCGCGATAGTGCTACCAAAAGCAAAGGCATTGGAAAATCCTCCTCCACCTCTCCTGCACCCAAGAAAAGAAAGCAAGGAGATGGCCCCTCCCACCAAGAAAAAGGCAAGAAATTGGCCAAGAGCTCACAACCTGCACCTTTGAAACCCCGACCCGGTTGGAATTGGTAAATGATACGGCGGTTGCATGGCAGAGGGACTTTGTGCCAAAGGTTCGTTATATCTCCGAGGTAGGGATTAACACCAATGCCTTGGAACGAAACTTTCCTGAGGTGATGAGCCAACTCCGTGCCAGGCACATGGAGAAGTTACTGACATGCCCCGGACCGGAAAATTTGAGTATGGTCCGGGAACTATATGCCAATTGGAACGTCGAGCATGATATTTCGCAAGTACGGGGTGTTGAGATTAAAATGCACAGGGCGGACATATGCAAATACTTGGGGGTTGAAGATGTTGACCCAAGGAGACTTCACAAATTCGTCAAGAGCTCCAAATACACCTTGATACATCACACTTTGTGTGGCATTGATTTGCATGCCAAATGGACTAAACAACACGGCATGATTCATATTCATATGGTACGGTCTGATTTTAACAAGACTGCCAAGGTGTGGCAGAATTTTGTACAGGCCCGTCTCATGCCTGCTGAGCATATTTGTGACTGCACTCGTGCTCGAGTGTGTTTCATCTATTTTTTGATGACAGGCCGACCCATAAATGTGGGTGAGTTCATGTTGGGGGAGATGGCCCGTACGAGGTTCGGGCGGCAGATCAAGAGGTTTTTCTTTGGCAATTTTCTCACCAAGTATATGATGGACCTCGGGGTACCTGAATACAAGGGGTATGACGAGGTGGTGGAGCCTCCACCCGGGCTAATGGACATTACTACACTGTTGGAGACATCATCCAAGCTAACACCAATTGCGCGCTATGAAAGGGACGAGAGCTTCAGCAGGTACATGCATAAAACTCTAAACTTTTTGATGTGCAAGGCGGGTGCTACGAATGTGGAGCGTATGGAACTACGCAGTGAGCTATCCAGTTCTGCCAAAGAGATGTTGGGGATTGCACCTAGCAGCCCCATCCATTCTTCTGAGGACGTGAACACTGTACGCGGCTCTGACACAGAGGATGAGGGTAGTGATGAAGTTACCGGACCCTGAGCTGTGGTTCCTCTAGGCCCAGATGATGATGAGCTTGCATCTGCTGCTTTGGCGACCTTTGATTGACAGGGAGCACTTCTTTTTCACCCTACTTTGCTTTTTAATTTGTATATGCATCGGGGACGACGCATGCTTTCAGTGTAGGGTGGGAAGTATGCTACTTGTGATATTGTTGTATAATTGGTTTTTAAATTATTTTTTTTAGTGTTAACTAGTTTTGTTTAGTTAGTTAGTTTTTGTTTTTAAATTCTATTTTCAGTTTTTAGTTTTAGTTATAAAAAGCTCGGATTTTTCCCGACGATGGATCTGTTGGACAATTTTCTTGAGGGATTAAAGTCCGAGTAAAATACAAAAAAAAATTCTTTTATTTTTTTAGGTAGTATCCCTTGGTTTTTATTTCGACACCGGTTCTTTTCCAAGGGTGTGTTCGAACTGGGTATTTTAGTTAGTTTTTATTTTTATATTTTTTAGGAGTAGGTTAAGGAAGAAAATTAAGGTGCTCTAAGATACCTATTGACATGGTTGGTGTTGGCTAGTTAAGTTATGGCATACGCTGATTTGAATTGTCATGCCCAAGTAAATTAAGTAGCCTACTCTTTGACGCCTCTTTCTCAGTTGATTGACTTGTATTCTACCTAGTGCATTGTTTCTTAAAAATTCTCAACTTGTTATGCTGGCTTGACTTGAGAGTCACACAGAACCTTCTTGAGTGAGTCAAGTGCCATGTGTGTGTAAGGATTGTTGATATTTTGTGCTATCATGTGTAGTCTAGAACTTACCCCGTGTGTTATCAACGCGCAATCACTAAGTTATGCTAGTCTAGGAGATGACGTAGGCATTTCTTTATTGATCATAAAAGTGCTTGTCACTGAAAAATAAAATGTTCCCGTTGCTAGCCCTTTTGAGCCTATAGACCGTTTCCTTGACAACCACATTACAAGACTATATCCTTTTGTTCTTAATTTACATTGTATTGATCCTTTTACCTCTTAAAGCACTTTAGTTTTGAAATGAGCGCTAAAAGAAGTAAGAAAGTACTAAAGTGTGGGATTGCTTTTGAGTAGAACCATGGAACGGCCCGTAAGGTGCACTAAAATTGTGGGCAAAAAACGTTCACTAGCTTATGAACTTCATAGTATGGAGTGTGTGAAAAAAAATAAGCAACTAAAAGTTCAAATAATGTAGAAAGACATACATCTCCTAATCATTCTCATTCATGCTAGTGAAACTATAGAGGTGCTTAATGGAGAAGGGGGCTGTGTTATATATGATGTATGACAGGTGTATGGATTGAGAAGAAATTGAGCTTGATTTTCGAGTGTAGTGTATTAAAGTGCTTAGGAAGGTTAGTCACTATTCCTAAATATATCCTACCCATCCCTTAGCCTACATTACAACCTTAAAGTCCTAATTGATCCTAGATTTGGCTAGCTTAAATTAGTAGAGATGTACACTACGGGCAAGCTTATGGTACGACCACGGGATGCACATGAATTCTTTGTGAGAGTGAGTGAATTTTGTTCAATTGTGTGATGTCCTTAAATTATGTTCAATGACATATTTGAATGTGTGGACTACCTTGATATTCACTCTTTTGCTTGTGGTGAGGGCACTTGGTCTCATGACGGATTGGTGATGTTGTATTCTTTCTTGTGTTGGGTGAGTGTGTGAGTTAAGGATGCTTAGTGGTAACGAGTCATATTTTTAGGTAAGGTGGTTTTGGAGGGGTTGCTTGAGTGTTTGAGTTCCTTGAATAATATTGAGTACACTTAGGATACTTAAAAGCGGGAAGAATGTGAAAATTGTTTGTTCATGCTTG
This sequence comes from Nicotiana knightiana, assembly GCA_005239525.1. NCBI lineage: Eukaryota > Viridiplantae > Streptophyta > Magnoliopsida > Solanales > Solanaceae > Nicotiana > Nicotiana knightiana. Next base: position 47,957 of record ML410329.1, read on the forward strand.
ATGTTTCGCTTAAAGTATATATATTTTCATGTATATCGCCTCATATTTTACTTTTGTTTCATGAGTTTTAGATGTTAATTGTGATGATTTATATTAATTTGTGGTGTTTTTATGTGTAGGAATGATTTGGGAGCAATTGGGGACGAAACGCACAAAATTAGAGCAAAAACGCACAAAACCAGGAAAGGGCAAATTTGGGCGCCACAGACAGGGCTGGACGCCACCTGTGGTGCTGGAGGCAGTATACTATTTCCAGGCAGCGCCCTGGTGGGCGCCTGGAACTACCTAGGGCGTCGATGACGCGAATCTCTCCTAATTTGACCGGGACTCAGTTAATTCGACCCTAGACCTACCCAACACGTATAAAAGCAAGTCTAAACTCAATTTTGAAGGGGAGAACATGAATTTTGGAGATAAACAAAAGATCAACATGCTTGGGAGCACGAATTTGATCGATTCTTCCATATCTTTTCTAGTACTCATTGATTTTATGTTTGAAAATATTATTTTTGATGATTGTATGAACATGTGTGGCTAAGAACCCTATTATTCTAGGGTCATGGGTGAAACATGAATGTTATATTTGAAGTTTAATTTGACGAAGTTTATTTTATCATATTGGATTGTTTATTTAATTTTGTTCTTAATTATTTTTCTGAGTAGCTAACAGTGAAATACTATCTACGAATCTAGAGTTGAACTCGAAAGTGGGAATTCTAGATTGCATATAGAATTAAATAGAGCATGTTCTTGAACCCGGGCATCAGGGAACGGATTCACAGTTAGGATAGACATATATCTATTTGCCTTGCTTGGTTGAAATACAGGAATTGTAAATGTATTCTTGTTAATCTTAATTCCATAGACATATAGGCGTTAAGTTAACTTGAATAGGCGAGTAAGAACTTGACAGATTCTTTTGAGTAATATCAACTCTGTCAATCAACAATCCAGATAAATCAATTAATTATTTTAAGCCGAGAATATAACACGATTGTTAGCTATCCCGTGACCCTAGAATATCCTCTCCTATTGATTTTTAGTCGAAATTACTATTTGTGTTGGTTGATTTCCTAGTTAATTCATTAATTGGTATTTTAGGTAGTAACTTAGTTAATTATATCTTTTGTGATAAATCTCTTGAATCGATAAGTTAATTGATTTGAATCTGTCAAAAGTTAATCATAAGTCTTCGTGGGACGATACTCTACTCACTACTTTATTACTTGACGATCACGTATACTTGCGTGGGTGTGTTTGGTCGCAAAGACTTTATTTATGACATTAGTAGAGTTAGTTTTATTTCGTAGATGCTCGTGACCATGTTGACTCCAATCTTGGGAGAGTTGTTTAGACTATTATTGGGGCGTTAATACTTAAAGAAATTATTTTATGCTATGTTTACTATTTATTATTGAATTGTGAATTATTATAATAGAACGGATGGGTATTTATGTGATGGTTGGATAGCCTAGTTCCACGATAGGCGCCATCACGACCTGTTATGATTTATGGTCGTGACAAGTTGGTATCAAATCTCTAGGTTGCATAGGACTCAACGGTCATGAGCAGATTTAGTAGAGTCTTGCGGATCGGTACGGAGACATCTGTACTTTTCTTCGAGAGGCTACAGAACCCTTAGGAAACGTTCCACATTCTTTAATTCTTGTCGTGTGAATCCATTTTATTCAGCCAAAAGCGTAACTCTTTGAATTCCTTTCATGTATTCGAATGCGCACGTGAGCGCTTGGTATCAGTTGTGCATCGCCGTCTTGTGACTTCCATGGGTGAGATGTGATTTTTAGCATGTTGATAATGGGCCAGTCGGAAGGACTTGAAGCCGGATTTTTGACTGTGGCTTGAGTTCTGAGATTTCGTTTGTGTGAGCACATGTGTTGGGAGACTTATATGTCTGTTTGTGTCCTTATTAATGGAACTTTGTGACAAGATGACTACATGGCGAGTGTGATTTGATGGTTAGATGTGTTCAAGGTGTTTGAAATTGACAAAAATGAATTGGCGGGAGATGTAGCAAGAACTATTGAGTATTTAACTTTTGTATTGGGTTAGAATATGGCTTCGAGTTGTGAGTGTATTGAAGGACCTGTCGTGTAGTTTAGTTGTGGAGTGAAGTGGATTTTCCAGTGATGTTCCGAGTTCTTGGTGATGTCTTTTGGGCTGACCAATTCCCCAGCAACGTTCATGTATTTGATTGACGGTGTATTCAGCCGTGTTATAACTCCTTTGTAATTGTATTTATTGATGTCATCCTGTCGTACTCTAGTAGCCAGGGGTAGCATACTCAGCAATTGATGATGGTATTACGAGGATATAGGGAGGAGAAGCCTTATGCAAAGTTCTCCAAGTGTGAATTTTTGGCTCAGTTCAGTAGCATTATTGGGACACGTGGTGTCTAGTGAAGGTATCCATGTGGTCAGACGAGTGTGTGTAGATCTTCCAGAAGCTCAAGATTTCCTTTACCACAGCTCCAGTGTTGGTATTGCAATCAGCTTCCGGTTCTTATACCGCTTAATGGGATGTCTCGAGGGAAGGCAATGGTTGTGTTCTATTATAGGAAGGTATAGTGATTGTACGATAGCTATGATTTTTAGAAGTGTATTGGGAGATATCAGTTTGAGGTTAAGCAGGCGGGGTTATTTTCCGCGGGGTGTACTGAGGTCGTGTTATCCTTTGGTGGCTTTATAGAAAGTACTCTTTATCAGTAATTGATATGTTGCAATTTGAGTTTAGATCGCTTGTGGGAGTTGGCATGACTACTATAGTGGGGAATGCTAGGTATACAGATGATTTGAGACCTTAGATAGTTGGGGTTATATGAGCTTATGAAGGATTTAGTTGAATCTCATGGCGGCATTGTGGCGGTGATAGCGTATGTGTGTTATGAGTTACTGTTCGTTTTGATCCTTGGCTTTGAGCCAAGTAGGGGAGTCTGTTAATGATAAGTTGATTACACGATTATCTGTTGTATTGGTTTTGATTTGAGATATATTGGTGAATCAGCTATGACCTACAGAGGTGGAGTCTGGGAGTGACTCGAGTAATGGAAATTCTTCGATACAAGTTGTAATGTACTCTAGGGGTAAATGGATTCTATTGAATGATTGAGTGATAACTGTAAGTGGTGTAGTGTGCGCGGGGCAGAAATTTGCTTGGTTGCTTCGAAGTGTGGATTACCTTCCTAGTATGTTAGTGTGCAAACAGGTCAGGTCGTTCGGTCTGTTTGATCAGTTCAATTGAGGTTTGCCAGAGTGGATATATCTCGAGAATGGGTCTGGTGGATTCGAGGTTAGATGTAATAATTGGTAATCTTCAGAATGTATATTTGGCTAGAAACTGAGTTCTATACTGGAGGGTGTTAAGACTTGTGGCATTTTTACATTATCCTGGATTCTACATATCAGTATCAGGAAGGTGAAGGTAATGGCTCTGGGGAAATTGGAGAGAGTATTCAGCGGCCTATGAGCCTTAGACGGTATATTTCACGCTTGGGTTTCGTGTGGTGAGTCTGGATTGAGAACTGCGGCATTGTGGCAAGATGAGGTATCAATTCGAAGGTAAGTCAAAGGAACTTGGATGAATAGGATAACTTGGTAGTAGGTCAAATCGGCATGATAAGGGATATGGTTAGTTCTTTGGGTGGTTATGAGGTAATGAGTTGTTACAGGTGTTTCTTAGCAATTCTCTTGGGATTTGGTGGCATGTGTAGCGTGGTTGAGTTAGAAGGACTCAGTCCTGCCATTTTGGTGTTGTACTGATTCGGAGAGGTCTTGATGGTTTCTACCACGACTAGAGATGTATATTTTCCACTGGCGTGAGGGCCATGTGATGTATATTTATTTTGCTTCTAGATGGGATCAAATGGAAAGTCAGTTACGTAGTTGTTTGTGGCTAGGAAGGGAGCATGAAGTTCTCATATTTATCATAGGATTGCATAACGTATACGGTATTTTGTATATAATGGAGAGTGGCATGTGTGAGGTCACGGTTCAGTTCTGGAAGGAAGGTCAGAACTGGCAGTTTCAGATGATTAGGTAAAGGATACCACTATTGGGTGGCTGGATGAGAGTATACGCTCATTAAGGACAATGTGTTTAAGGCAATGTGTTGGAATAAGGGTGCTTCATTGGTGTTACAACGCTCTTTTGTTGGATCGACTACGGATATTCAAGGTTTCTTGGTGACATAGAGGAATTATGGGAGTATCCCTCGTGAAATGATAAAGTTTTTATTAGGGGCGTGTTATATATTTGAGTGGTGGAATTGGGATCAGATATGGTAATTGGTGCGCCTCATGGATTTTGAGACTGGGAGTTTTCATGAACAGATTATTTTTGTATTTATGAACTACGAGGATGCGAGCAAAGCTAGTCAGGTGTTAGTACAGGTCATGATTCAGTCATTATGAACCTTTGGAGAGTTCTACCTGTTGTGGATGACCAGAGTTGATTTAGAATATAATTATTGGTAGGCCAGTATGGGTGTGTGTTCTACACCGAGTCGGAATTGTTGACCCCAAATTGCTATTGGTGAGGGAATATGTGCATAGGGTGTTGACCCCAAATTGCTATTGTTGACCCCAAATTGCAGGATTGAGACATGTTGGTTATGTTTTTTCTGGTTCGGGTGGCATGGTATTGTCCGATTTCCCCGTGGTTATGGAAATTCACTTTGAGTAATTGATGTCGAATTTCGCATGGTTATTGATTTTGAGCAAGGTGGATTGAAGTATGTCATGTGGTCCAACGGTTGGATGGGATCACGCTTTGCAGCTCAGTGAGGTAGAGGTATGATCCTTGGTGTCGGATTTGTGTGATATGGTTTCACGATGTGTATCAGGCTTTTAGCATGATGTGGTAATGGCAAGAGTAATGGTTGGATAGTCCTCTTGTGTGAGTCTTCTCTATTTTATGAATTAAGCTCTTGGGATGTTGTTATTGAGTGCACGAGTTAGACAAGTTATGGCTCTGGATGGTATTGATGCTGATCGGACGAATGGTTTCCGGTTTCTACGTGTTTCTTTCATCATCGGCACCATATGAAGGTGTTTAAGCGAGGTTTTGTTTGATAAGAGGTTATTTACCGGTATTGGGTTGTTATGAGCAACGATTGGGATTAGGAGTCATCGCGATGAGTGTTGAGTCATGCGGTATATTATGTGATTTCATCTTGTGTTGCGGATATGGCTTGATACAACGTGTTCAGACTATTTCAGCTTATAGTCGTGGAAATTTGATCTTGTGAATGGACTCAGAAGTGGAAATTTAGTTCTAAGGTTTATTGGTCAGGATTGGATTTCGTAATTTTAACTGTGTTGTGCTATTAGACCTATATGTGGTAGGGTGACGTGGGATCACCTCCGAATATGTGCATGGTAGGTTACACATCAATTTTGGTGGTATTTGGAAAACCTCTAGGCACGTTCGAGGACGAACATGTGTGTAAGTGGGGGAGAATGTAACGATCCGACCGGTTGTTCCGTAGAAATTTCATTATTATTCCTGTTTTTGCCTTGTCATAGGTTGGTTATACTGTTTATGATGTGTTAGAGTTGGTAGGCTCGGAATCGGAATGGCTATAGCAAGAATTTAGTCATTTAGTCTTTAAAAATAGCCTTAGAGTTGGAAAAGTCAACTGAGAGTTGACGTATTGGTAAACGACCTCGGAATGCGGATTTTATGGCTCAGATAGCTTCGTTAGCTGATTTGGGACTTAGGAGTGTGTTCGGAATATTTTTGTGAGGACCGGTGTAGAATTAGGCTTGAATTGGCGAAAGTTAGTTTTTGGTGATTTCCAGTCAGCAGTGGAAAATAGGCTATCGGGGTCGGAATGGAACTCTGGAAGTTGGAACAGGTTCGTAATGTCATTTTGGATATGTCTGCAAAAGTTCAAGTCAATCGGACTTGTTTTGGATAGTTTCGGCATCGTTGGTGGATTTAAGAAATATCAAAGTTCTTAGGCTTGAATTCGATGTGATTTTGGTGTTTTGATGTTATTTTTAGTGTTTCGGGAGTGCAACTAAGTTTGAATGATCATATATGATGTGTTGGTATGTTTGGTTGGGGTCCCGAGGGGCTCGGGATTGATTTCGGATGGTTAACGGGAGATTCGAAGTTGAGAAAATGCAGCAAAACAGCTGTTCGCTTCTGATTACTGGTGCGACCGCACCTGCGGAAGTTTGAGAGCAGGTGCGGGCCCGTAGGAGCGGCAAAATGCACGCAGATGCGGAAGTAAGGTAGATGAGGAAATTCCGCAGGTGCGAAGTATTTTCCGCACCTGCGATGCCGCAGATGCGGAAGTACCAGTGCAGGTGCGGAGGCTGAGATTTGAGGGTGCTCCGCAGGTGCGCACCTGGAACCGCAGGTGCGGGTCCGCAGGTGCGGAACCACTGTTCCGAAAGTATATAAGCATGACTTCGCGATTTTTAACCCTCTTTTTACCATTATTGTACGGATTCCGAGGTTTTTGAGGGATTTTGAAGAGGGAAATGTTGGTTCATCATTGAGGTAAGCTTTTTGCACTTAATAACTCGATTATATGTGATTGGAGACCTTATATCAGTTTTTAATTATGAAAATCAGTAGGAAAAAGGGGGATTTAGGGCTTGAGATTATGAGACCTTTAGGGGTCGATTTGAGGGGTCAAACGAACTCTGATTTTAGCGTTCTTTATATGTACGGACTCGTGAGATGATGAAGAATATTTTGGTATAGAATTTGTCGAGTTCCGAGACGCGGGCCTGGGGTCGGGTTTTGTGCTTAAAATCGATATTTTTCAATTGGAATTCATTCCTTTAGTTTAATTTGATGATAAAAATCTGAACTTGGTAGATTTGGGCACTCGGAAGTTGATTCGAGAGGCAAGCGTATTGTGGAATAGTTTTCGGGCTAGTTTGAGGTAAGTAATGTCTTTAAATCCTGTCCTGAGTGTATGGAACCCCGAACTATGCATTCTTTCACGGATTTTGGAATGCAAAGATTGGAAATTTGGAAATATATTCCTTTTTAGGCAATATTGAGTTGCGAAACCGATTTTAAAGCCTATGCTTAATAGTATTGATATATTTTGATATAATTTGGGCTGCAAGCCATGTTTGGGGCCTAGTGTCGATCTGTTTACCCCCTGGGGGCTGTTTTTACTATTTTCCTCACTTGATATGTTATGATTTTCACTCACTCTTTTATTGATAATTGTTTTTACACTCAGAGTATTTCGATATTATTTCTTGAAAAAAATGAAACACTTTTTTGGGTCGAGAACCCGGTATAATGATGGCCCGAGTGGCATGTTGAGAGTGTCTGACTGAGTGAGGCTGCGGGCTAATATTGTGAGTGATTTATGCCATGATGTGGCTGGACGAGGGCCAATATATTGAGTGATTGATGGCATTATGTGGTTGGCCGAGTGCCAATATTGTGAGTGATTTATGCCATGATGTGGCTTGTTATAGCGCTTGGGATGTAGGAGCCCCTCCGGAGTCTGTACACCCCTGGTGAGCACATGTACCTATTGAGTATGATTGATGCCCGCGAGACTGATACTGAGTGACTGTGAGGTCGCCTGATGGGTTGATACTGAGTGACTGTGAGGTTGCCTGATGGGCTGATACTGAGTGACTGTGAGGTTGCCTGATGGGCTGATACTGAGTGATGGTGACGTGATGAGGGAAATTGTTACGAGGAATGATTATGGCCGGAGGGGCAGATTTTTGATGATTTTACTGAGGTTTTTACTACAATTCACTTCATTTTTTCAAACTGATTTTACTGAGATATATTGGAATTATACTTGTTTCAAAGGATTTCTGGAATTGGGTTTTCGAACTTATGCATTTGATGAATACTTTATGGTGACTTGGTGTTTTACTTTTTTTTTGAATTGGTGTATCTGTGCTGTGTGTTTCGTATTTCTCAGACTGTGATTTATTTTCATTACTATTGAGTTGGCGTACTCATCATTACTCTTTGTGCCTCTGTGGACAGATCCAGGTGCCGGTCCGGAGCAGTAGCTATCTTTGTTCGTTAGCAGCAGCTTTACGGGATTTCGAGGTAGCTGTCCAGCGTCCACAACTTCCCCATTTCCCGTCCTTATTTAGTTTTAGCATTTCATTCCTAGACTTTATTTCGTAGATGCTCGTGACCATGTTGACTCCAGTCTTGGGAGAGTTGCTTAGACTATTATTGGGGTGTTAAGACTTAAAGAAATTATTTTATGCTATGTTTGTTATTTATTATTGAATTGTGAATTATTATAATAGAACGAATGGGTAGTTATGTGATGGTTGGCTAGCCTAGTTCCACGATAGGCACCATCACAACCGGTTAGGATTTAGGGTCATGACATTCTGATTCCAGATGTCGGATAAGTTATAATGTTCTCAATGGGGTGTGAGCTTTGATATCTGTGTGGTTTTACAATCAACTGGGTATTACTTAAAGATCCTACAGTGTCTTGTTGCTGAGGAACAGATCAGGGACAGGTTCTAATGAGGTTTGGAAATTAGTTTGTTGCTCAGTTCCCCCTGGCATGTTGCCTGGGATGGATGAACCTGTTCCATCACCCGTTCCTTCCTCCAGTGTTGCTCCAGTTTTGTCTGAGTTCCTGACCAACCCAATTTCTTCATCTACTTATTCCTGTCTCTTAGAGAGAATTTTAGTTTCATAAAAAACAACATGCACACTCTCTTCAACACACATAGTTCTTTTTTTATACACTTTATAAGCATTACTATGTGAAGAATATCCCAAGAATACTCCATCATCACTTCTGGGATCAAACTTACCTAGGGAGTCCTTGCCATGGTTGTGCACAAAGCACTTACAGCCAAAATCCCTAAGATGGGATATATTGGGATTTCTCCTTTAAGTAACTCATAGGGAGTCTTCTCTACAAGTGGTCTAGTCATACACCTATTTATGATATAGCATGCAGTGTTTACAGCTTCTGCCCAGAAGCTATGAGGTAGTTTACTAGAAAGAAGCATGGTCCTGGCCATATCTTCAAGTGTCCTATTTTTTATTTCAACCACTCCATTTTGTTGTGGAGTTCTAGGGGCAGAAAAGTTATGATCTATGCCATGCTCATCACAAAATTCAGCAAATTTGGCATTTTAAAATTCAGTGCCATGATCAGACCTAATTGATGCAAGTTGATTTCCTAATTGTTTCTGTATTTTTCTAACAAAAGAAGTAAACATATCAAATGCTTCATCTTTAGATGTTAGAAACAATGTCCAGGTAAATCTAGCATAGTCATCAACAAGCACCATTTCATATCTCTTACCACATCTGCTTAAAGTTCTCATAGGACAACATAGGTCCATATGGACCAGTTCCATCGTCCTAGTGGTATTTACCATTTTCTTGCTTTTGAAAGATGATCTTACCTGCTTCCCCCTTGCGCAAGCCTCACAAACTTTATCTTCCTTGAACTTAATGTTAGGAAGTCCTATCACTAAGTACTTGGATTCAAACTAACATAGCCAAGTCTTTTGTGCCAAAGGAGGGGATAACTGTCCAGCACACTTAAACACGTTAGTTCATTTTCTGACAGAGTGGACAGATCTATGATATATATATTATTCACTTTCTTTCCCTGTAAAACAATCTTGTCAGTGATAAGATTAATTACAAAGCATTTTTTAGAAGTGAATGCAACCAGGTTACCTCTGCCACGCAGTTGTGGCACACTGATCAGGCTATATTTCAATCCATCTATCAAGTAAATGTTCTCAATGGAACGTGTGTCATCCTTACCTACATTACCAACCCCAATGATTTCACCTTTCTTTCCATTTCCAAAGGAGACATTTTATCCTTTGAGGTTCTCAAGTGAAAGGAAATGTTCCTTGTTGCCAGTCATGTTTTTTGAGCAGCCACTATCCATGTACCATATTTGACTGCTCCCTTTCACTTGATCCTACAAAAGAAAATCAGGAGTTAGTCTTAGGAACCCAAACTAGTTTGGGTCCCGTTCTATAAGAAAAAGGATGAATTAAGTCCCTTTTTGCCCAATTTGGTAACCAATTTTTCTTTTGAACAAAACTTTTATTCTTTTGACTAGCCTGCTCTTTTGCATTGCATTCAATTTTGTAGTGACCAGTCTTACCATAGTGGGTACAAATTTTTTTCCCGGGAAGAGTGAGGTACTTACTTTTGGGATCCCATTTAGGCAGTTGACTCCCAAAGCCAAGTCCTCTTCTGTTGCTACTGTGATTTTCCTGTAGCCATGTTATAGCATCAGAGGATTCATTCCATTTACATGTTCTATCCAGTTCATGCTTAACCTTACCAAGTTCCTCCTTCAACACGCTTATATGTTCATCTTTCTTATACAATTCATCCTTTAGTCTGCCTATATTTTCTTCTAAGATGAGTGGAGAGTTGTCAGCTGTCTTCTTACTGGTTCCTAGTTTCAGTTTTAAATTTTCAGATTTTAACTCTAGGAAATTTGTTTCAAGTGGATGAACCTGGTTCTTCAGAGCAGTGTTTTCACTCGCAGATTCACTTACTCGGAGTTCCAGGTTCTTACACTTTGCTTTTAATATTACACACTCCTTAGACAGTTGTTCCTTCTCTTTATTTATTTCTTCTGATTCATCAATGAAGTCAAGTAATAATTCAGAGAGTTTTTCTTTGGATAAGAACTTAATCTTGTTTTTGAGATGAGATATACTTACCTCTGATTCCTCATCTGATTCACCAATTGCCATGAGTGCTTGCTCATCTCCATCTCCATCATCTGATTCTTCATATGAACTTTCTCCCAAAGCAGTAACCATAGATTTTGTTGTGTTTTTCTTGGGATGAACCAGTTCCTTCTTCTTGTTCCTTTGTTCAGATCTTTCCATTTTCCATTCAACTTCCCACTGAAGACAGTTCTTGATGTGATGATCAGTTTTTCCACATTTGTAGCATCCCTCGTTGGTGGGTTTTTCTGGTGCCTTTGCCTTGTTTTAGTTTCCACCTCTTGAGATGCCCTTTTTCCTAATGAGATAGTTTCTGAATTCCTTGGTGATCATAGCCATTTCATCTTCCTCCAGATTTGTTCCCTTAGAGATTCTCAGTGCCAAATATTTTTCCTTCTTGGGAGCATCCATCTTCATTGTCTGCCTTCTAAGTTCATAGGCAGTCAGATTTCCAATTAGCTCATCCAATCTGAGGGTTGCCATGTTCTTGGATTCCTGAATAGCAGTGATCTTACTCTCCCAAGAGATTGGAAGAACCCTTGTCAAAATCTTTTTGTCATGACCCCAGTTCGCCCTCCGTGAACATGTCGCGATGGCACCTAGTCCCTATAACTAGGTAAGCCTAGCAATGCGGAATATCAACATACCTTGAGGAATAATAAAGCAAAAATTAACAATCTAAAAGAAAGTCTGTATACAAATTTCACTTGGCATATACAACCCAAAAAAATACGGAAGTCTACAATATCACCCCAAAACCAGGAAACTCACGGGAACCACAGGCTAACAGAAATATAATACACTGCTCTAATCTCCAGAATGTCTACACAACTGTAAGGAAGGAAAAACTTTTCACAAAACCTGGAATAAGATAGAGACTCCTGGTTTGCGGACACGGCAGATGTACCTCGAAGTCTCTGCTGGATCTCTCAACCTCGGGGATAGTGCGCCTGGGTGGAGGTACCTGGATCTACACATGAAAAACATGCGCAGAAAGGGCATGAGTACACCACAGCAGTAGTCAGTAAGTGTCAAGCCTAACCTCGGTCGGGTAGCGACGAGGAAGGTCAGGGCCCTACTGGGGTTAAACAATATAATTGGAATTTACAGTATGAAACCGGACAATAATAATGAGTACATCAGTGAAATAAGACAAGTCAACAAGGCAATAACAAAACACAAGAACAGATTAAACACCGAATATGAACAACTCAATAACAATGGTAATAATGAGGATCTCCCAGGATACCGTCCTGTAATCCTTTTCTCAACTGTCTAGTGGATCTCCCGGGATACCATCCCGTAGTCCCAAAGTAAATATGCAGGGGGATCTCCTGGGATACCGTCCCGTAGTCCCAAAGTAAATAAGCAGGGGGATCTCCCGTGATACCATCCCGTAGTCCCAAAGTAAATATGCAGGGGGATCTCCTGGGATACCGTCCCGTAGTCCCAAAATAAATATGCAGAGGGATCTCCCGGGATACTGTCCTGTAGTCCAAAAGTAAATAAGTAGGGGGATCTCCCGGGATACCGTCCCGTAGTCCCAAAGTAAATAAGCAGGGGGATCTCCCGTGATACCATCCCGTAGTCCCAAAGTAAATAAGCAGGGGGATCTCCCGGGATACCGTCCCGTAGTCCCAAAGTAAATAAGCAGGGGGATCTCCCGTGATACCGTCTCATAGTCCCAAAGTAAATAAGCAAGGGGATCTCTCGGGACACCGTCCCGTAGTCCCAAAGTAAATAAGCAGGGGGATCTCCCGGGATACCGTCCCGTAGTCCCTAAGTAAATATGCAGGGGGATCTCTCGGGATACCGTCCCGTAGTCCCAAAGTAAATATGCAGCGGGATCTCCCGGGATACTGTCCCGTAGTCCTAAAGTAAATACGCAGCCACAACAAGAAGACATTAAGAAATAGAGTGCGAAACTACAAGGAAACAAGTAGTTCTAGCCTAACATGCTTCACGTAGTACAATTAAAGTACTTAAGCAATTAGGCAATTCAAGTCAACTAGGCATGCTTTTCTAAACTAACTTAGGCTATAATTGCAAGTAGAATAAAGCAGGTAAGAAAGAAACTCAGTCTAAATATTTAAAGTAAAACCGGATTTTCAACAATTAGCACAAGTACGCGCTCGTCACCTCACGTACAAGGCATACAATTACGAAATATCACATCCTAAGGGGAAAGGTCCCCCACATAAGGTTAGACAAGCCATTTACCTCGAACCGGCTCAAAATCAACTCGAAACCACACGTTTGCCCCGAGTATCCGACTCCAAATGTACCAAATCTATACAATTCAATTACATATCGTAAATAACATCTCATGCAACTGATTTTCACTGTTTAATTCAAGCTAAGGCGCGAAATTAGGTAAAATGACTAAAACGCCCCTCGGGGCCATGCCTCGGAATCGGGTAAAAGTTATATTTTTCGGACACCCATTCACTCACGGACTCATTCAACTAGAAACAATCAAAATCCGATGCCAAAAACCCCATAAATTTTCAAAATTTCAGGTTAGGGAAATTTCATCAATTTCCTAGGGGTTTTCCCCCCATTTTGATAATTAAACAAAACAAAACAATGGAGATTAATGGTCTAACAATGAATTAGTATTAGAAAATGTTACCTATGATCCTTCTCTTCAAAACCCACAGAAAATCGCCAATTCTTGAACCCTTACATGATTTTTAGACTTATGAAATAAACTCTCGGATTTTTGGAATAAAACACACATGGATCTCGCACCTGCGGTCCTGATCACCGCACCTGCGGCACCGCACCTGCGGAAAAAGCATCGCAGGTGCGGAAATCACTTAAGTTACACTGGGGCCGCACCTGCGGTCGTTTGGTCGCACCTGCGAAACCCAGGTTGCACCTGCGACCACTGGTCAAATCTCCCTCTATTGCACCTGCGATCAAGCCCCACGCGCCTGCGAGTCCGCACCCGCGGAAAGACCTTCGCAGGTGCGAAGACACCAGAAGAGGCTTGGTTCAGCAGTAGCTAAGTCCCAATTTTTCTCCCGCTAAGCATCCGAAACAACCCCGAGGCCCCCGGGACCTCAACCAAAACCACTAACCAACCTTAATACTTCATTCGAACTAGGTCGAGCCTTAAAAACACGTCTCATAACATCAAAAACATCGATTATGCATAGGTTCAAGCCTAGGAACTTAGGAAAATTCTAGAATTCACATCCGATGCCGAAACACGTCTAAACTCATCTGAATGACCTCAAATTTTGCACACACATCCCAAATGACATGACGGAACTACTGCAACTTTCGAAATTCCATTCCGACCCTCGGATAAAAAATTCACTATCGGGCTGGAGACTCCAAAAATTCAAACTTCGGCATTTCAAGCCTAAATGAGCTACGGACTTCCAAAATACATTCTGAACACGCTCCCAACCCCGAAATCACCTAACGGAGCTAACGGAAACATCGAATTTCCATTCCGAGGCCGTCTTCACACTGCTCCAACTACGAGCAACTTTCCAACACTTAAGCTCTCATTTAGGGACTTAGTGTCCCAAAACTCTCCGAAACTCAAAAACGAACATCCCGGCAATTCAATTTAGCAGAAATAGACTTGGGAAAAAATAGTTAATAGGGGATCGGTGCGTTAATTCTTAAGACGACCTACCGGGTCGTCACATCCTCCCACACTTAAAAATTCGTTCATCCTCGAACGAGCATAAAGACATACCTGAAGTAGTGAAAAGATGAGGGTAACTGCTGCGCATATCCTGCTCGGTCTCCCAGGTCGCCTCCTCGGCCGGCTGACCCCGCCACTGAACCTTTACTGAAGCAATGTTCTTTGACATGAGATTTCTGAACTGCCTGTCCAATATAGCTACAGGCTCCTCAACATATGATAGATCCTTGTCCAATTAGGCTGAGCTGAAATCCAAGACATGAGACGGGTCACCGTGATACCTCTGGAGCATCGAAACATGAAATACCGGATGAACTCCTGCCAAGCTGGGAGGTAAGGCAAGCTCATAAGCAACCTCCCCAACACGCCTCAATATCTCAAAAGGGCCGATAAACCTCAAGCTCAACTTCCCTTTCTTCCCAAATCTCATAACGCCCTTCATAGGCGAAACCCGAAGCAGAACCCGCTCTCTAACCATATATGAAACATCACAAACCTTCCGGTCCGCGTAACTCTTCTATATGGACTGGGCTGTACGGAGTCTATCCTGAATCACCTTGACCTTCTCCAATGCATCCTGAACCAACTCTGTGCCCAATAGCCTAGCCTCACCCGGCTCAAACAAACCCACCGGAGATCTGCACCTCCTACCATATAAAGCCTCATACGGCGCCATCTGAATGTTGGATTGATAACTGTTGTTGTAAGCAAATTCCGCCAATGGCAGGAACTGATCCCAAGACCCTCCAAACTCAATCACACACACACGGAGCATATCCTCAAGAACCTGAATAGTGCGCTCGGACTGTCCGTCCATCTGGGGGTGAAATGATGTGCTCAACTCCACCCTGGTACCTAACTCCTACTGAACGACTCTCCAGAACCGTGAAGTGAACTGAGTACCTCTGTCCGAGATAATAGAAACTGGAATACCATGCAGACGAACGATCTCCCGAATATAAATCTCCGCCAATCGCTCCGATGAATAAGTAGTCAGTACCGGAATAAAATGGGCTGATTTGGTCAGCCGATCCACAATCACCCAAATATCATTATGCATCCTCAAAGTCCGAGGAAGTCCAACCACAAAGTCCATGGTGATCCGCTCCCACTTCCACTCTGGAAGATCGATCTGCTGAAGTAACCATCCCGGTCTCTGATGCTCACATTTGACCTGCTGACAGTTGAGACACTTGGCCAGAAACTCTGCTATTTCCTTCTTCATTCTTCACCACAAATAGTGTTGTCTCAAATCCTGATACATCTTTGCAGCACCCGGGTGGATGAAATACCGCGAACTATGGGCCTCTGCTAAAATCAACTCATGAAGCCCATCAACATTGGGCACAGAAATCCGACCCTGCATCCTCAATACCCCGTCATCTCCAATGGTCACATCTTTGGCATCACCGTGATGGACCGTGTCCTTGAGGACAAGTAAATGAGGATCATCGTACTGCCGCTCCCTGATACGATCGAATAAGGAAGACCGAGAAACTACACAAGCTAATACCCGGCAAGGCTCAGAAAGATCCAATATCACGAACTGACTGGATAAGGATTGAACATCTAAGGCTAAAGGCCTCTCAGCTGCATGAAGGTATGCCAGAATCCCCAAACTCTCTGCCCGGCGACTCAAGGTGTCGGCCACCACATTGGCCTTCCCCCGGTGGTATAATATAGTGATGTCATAGTCCTTTAGCAACTCTAACCATCTACACTGGCGCAAATTTAGATCCTTCTGCCTGAATAAGTGCTGCAAACTCCGGTGGTCAGTATAAATCTCACAAGGCACACCGTACAAATAATGACGCCAGATCTTCAAGGTGTGAACAATGGCAGCTAACTCAAGGTCATGGACAGGGTAATTCTTCTCATGTACCTTCAACTGTCTGGACGTGTAGGCAATCACACTACCGTCCTGCATCAACATCGCTCCAAGGCCAACTCGCGAGGCATCATAATAAACTATATAAGACCCCGAACCAGTAGGCAATATCAAGATTGGGTATGTAGTCAAAGTTGTCTTGAGCTTCTGAAAGCTCGCCTCACACTCCTCTGTCCACTGAAATGGAGCACCCTTCTGGGTCAATCTAGTCATAGGGGCTGCAATCGATGAAAATCCCTCCACAAAACGGCGGTAGTAACCTGCCAAGCCAAGGAAAATGCGAATCTTTGTAACTGAGGACGGCCTGGGCCAACTCTGCACGACCTCTACCTTCTTCGGATCCACTCGAATACCCTCACTCGATACCACGTGGCCTAAGAATGCCACAGAACTCAACCAAAACTCATATTTTGAGAACTTTTCATTCAACTTCTTCTCTCTCAGGGTCTGAAGCACTGTCCTCAGGTGCTGCTCATGATCTTCCTGACTCCGGGAGTAAACAAGAATATCATATATGAAAACAATGATGAAAGAGTCGAGATATGTCCTGAACACACTGTGCATCAAATGCATAAATGCTGCGGGGGCATTAGTCAGCCCGAATGACATAACTAGAAACTCGTAATGGCCATACCGAGTCCTGAAAGCAGTCTTCGGGATATCCAGCTCCCGAATCTTCAACTGATGGTAACCTGAGCGCAAACCAATCTTAGAAAATACATGTGCGCCCTGAAGCTGGTCAAATAAATCATCAATACGAGGCAAGGGATAACGGTTCTTCATTGTAACCCTATTCAACTGGGGATAATCAATACACATGCGCATAGAACCATCATTTTTCTTCACAAACAAGATAGGAGCACCCCAAGGTGAAACACTGGGTCGAATAAAACCCTTATCAAGCAATTCTTGTAACTGATCCTTCAACTCCTTCAAATCAGGAGGAGCCATACGGTACGGAGGAATGGAAATGGGTTGAGTACCCGACAACAAATCAATGCCAAAATCAATGTCTCTATCGGGCGGCATGCCCGGAAGATCAACTGGAAACACATCGGAATAATCCCGTACCACTAGAACTGAATCAACAGAAGGGGTATCAACACTGACATCTCTCACATAAGCTAAATATGTTGCACACCCCTTCTCAACCATAAGTTGAGCTCTAAGAAAAGAGATAACTCTACTGGGAGTGTGATATAAGGTACCACTCCACTCAACACGCGGAATACCTGGCATAGCCAGCGTCACGGTCTTGGCGTGACAATCAAGAATAGCATAATGGGGCGACAACCAGTCCATGCCCAAGATAATATCAAAATCCACCATATCGAGTAACAATAAATCCGCACTGGTCTCAAAACCACGAATAGTAACCAAACACGACCGATAAACGCGGTCCACAGGATTAGAAACATAAATAAGAGAACTCAAAGATTCTCGGTCCATACCCAAATGCGGAGACAAATAAGAAGACACATAAGAATACGTAGATCCTGGATCGAATAGAACCGATGCGTCTCTGTGACAAACCTGTATAACACCTGTAATGACAGAATCGGAGGCAACAACCTTGGTACGAGCAGGAATAGCATAATATCTGGCCTGGCCTCCCCCTCGAGGGAGACCTCTACCTCCCCGACCTCCGCCCCTAGCTGGCTGGGCAGATGGGGTAGCAGCTGTAGTTGTGATCATGTCCTGAGAACCCTGCTGAGCACGTTGTGGCTGAAAAGTCTGTGAAGATGCACCCCTAATAAGTCTGGGGCAGTCCCTAACCACATGGCGTGTATCGCCACACTCAAAACAAGCTCTGGGAGGACGTAGTGGTTGTGACTGGCTAGGGCCAGGTCTACCAGACTAACCTCTGAAAGCACCCAGCGCAGGAGGCGCGCTAGAAACTGGAGGTGCATAGTAAGGCTCCTGAGGCCTGGGTGGAGCTGGGGTATCGCTGGCTACTGGAAGGGATGAATGAACGGGGCGGACCATATAACCCCTACCATGTGGACCTGCTGCTGGGGTACGGGCACCAGAGTAGTGGCCCGACTCTCGAGACCTCTTGGCCTCTCTCTCCTCTCGCTCCCTAGCGAGCATACCCTTGATCCTCCTAGCAATGCTCACTACGTGCTGATAAGGAATGTCCATCTCCAACTCTCGAGACATGCTAGATCTGATGGGTGGGATAAGACCCTCAATGAACCGGCGAACCCTCTCGCGGACAGTAGAAACCAAAGCTGGTGCATGCCTAGCTAATATGGCGTAACGGATGGCATACTCTGAAACTGTCATAGCACCCTGGAGCAAATGCTCAAACTCTGCGCGCCATGCATCCCTGAGGCTCTGAGGAACAAACTCTCTCAGGAAGATATCTGAGAACTGGGTCCAGGTCAGTGAAGTAGCCTCGTCTGGACTATCTAACTCATAGGTGCGCCACCAATCATAGGCGGCTCCGCGAAGCTGGAAGGTAGTAAAGGAAACTCCACTAGATCCGGCTATGCCCATAGTGATAAGGATATGGTGGCACTCCTCTAGAAACTCCAAGGCATCATCTGATGCTAGTCCACTGAATACCGGAGGGTCATACTTCTTGAACCTCTCAAGTCTCCGCTGCTCGTTCTCTGAAGCAGTTGACCCGTCCTCGAGCTGAACTGGCACTACGGGCGGTGCAGGAATGATCTTTGGGACCTACTCCACATGCACTCGCTGCTCAGGAGTGCGGGCGGCGGGAGTCTGTGCTCCTCCCCCGGCCTGGGACGTGGCTGCAGCAAGGGGAAGAAGCCCTGCCTGAGCCAGAGTGGTGTACATAGACACGAACTAAGCTAACGTCTCCTGAAGGGATGGAGTAGTAGTGGCAGTAGGCGTGTCAGGTGTCTGCACTTCAGCTGGATCTGCTGGTGGTACCTCGGCGGCAGCTCGCGCAGGTGATCTCGCTGCACCACGTGCGCATCCTCAGCCTCTACCTTGTCCCCATCCTCTAACGGCTGCAGTAGGGGCACGGGTGCCTGATCGTCCCGAGTAGAACGTGTCTTCACCATCTGTGAGAGAATAGAAGACAGAGGTTTAGAATTGATGTCAAAAATATTGCACGATAAGGAAATCAATGAAGTGAACATTTTTCCTAAACAGTTACATAGCCTCTCGTAGATAAGTACAGACATCTCCGTACCGATCAGCGAGACTCTAATAAACCGGCCTGTGTTCCGTGACTCCTATGAACCTAGAGCTCTGATATCAACTTGTCACGACCCCAGTTCGCCCTCCGTGAACATGTCGCGATGGAACCTAATCCCTATAACTAGGTAAGCCTAGCAATGCAGAATATCAACATACCTTGAGGAATAATAAAGTAAAAACTGAACAATCTAAAAGAAAGACTGTATACAAATGCCACTTGGCATATACAACCCAAAATAATACGGAAGTCTACAATATCACCCCGAAACCTGAAAACTCACGGGAACCACATGCTAACAGAAATATAATACACTGCTCTAGTCTTCAAAAATTTCTACACAACTGTAAGGAAGGAAAAACTTTTCACAAAAGCTGGAATAAGATAGAGACTCCTGGTCTGCGGACGCGGCAGATGTACCTCGAAGTCTCTGCTGAATCTCTCAACCTTGGGGATAGTGCGCCTGGGTGGAGGTACCTGGATCTGCACATGAAAAACATGTGCAGAAGGGACATGAGTACACCACAGCGGTACTCAGTAAGTGTCAAGCCTAACCTCAGTCGGGTAGTGACGAGGAAGGTCAGGGCCCTACTGAGGTTAAACAATATAATAGGAATTTACAGTATGAAATCGGACAGTAATAATGAGTACAGCAGTGAAATAAGATAGGTCAACAAGGCAATAACAAAACACAAGAACAGATTAAACACGGAATATGAACAGCTCAATAACAATGGTAACAATGAGGATCTCCCACGATACCGTCCTATAGTCCTTTTCTCAACTGTCTAGTGGATCTCCCGGGATACCATCCCGTAGTCCCAAAGTAAATATGCAGGGGGATCTCCCGGATACCGTCCCGTAGTTCCAAATTAAATATGCAGGGGGATCTCCCGGGATACCGTCTCGTAGTCCCAAAGTAAATAAGCAGGAGGATCTCCCGAGATACTGTCCCGTAGTCCCAAAGTAAATAATCAGAGGGATCTCCCGGGATACCGTCCCGTAGTCCCAAAGTAAATAAGCAGGGGGATCTCCCGGGATACCGTCCCGTAGTCCCAAAGTAAATATGCAGGGGGGTCTCCTGGGATACCGTCTCGTAGTCCCAAAGTAAATATGCAGGGGGATCTCCCGGGATACCGTCCCGTAGTCCCAAAGTAAATATGCAGGGGGGTCTCCTGGGATACCGTCTCGTAGTCCCAAAGTAAATATGCAGGGGGATCTCCCGGGATACCGTCCCGTAATCCAAAAGTAAATACGCATCCACAACAAGAAGACATTCATAAATAGAGTGCAAAACTACAAGGCAACAAGTAGTTCTAGCCTAACATGCTTCACGTAGTACAATTAAAGCGCTTAAGCAATTAGGCAATTCAAGTCAACTAGGCATGCTTTTCTAAACTAACTTAGGCTATAATTGCAAGTAGAATAAAGTAGGTAAGAAAGAAACTCAGTCTAAATATTTAAAGTAAAACCGGATTTTCAACAATTAGCACAAGTACGCGCTCGTCACCTCACGTACAAGGCATTCAATTACCAAATATCACATCCTAAGGGGAAAGGTCCCCCACACAAGGTTAGACAAGCCACTTACCTCGAACCGGCTCAAAATCAACTCGGAACCACACGTTTGCCACGAGTATCCAACTCCAAATGGCCCAAATCTATACAATTCAATTACATATCGTAAATAACTTCTCATGCAACTGATTTTCACTGTTTAATTCAAGCTAAGGCGCGAAATTAGGTAAAATGACCAAAACGCCCCTCGATCCCATGCCTCGGAATCGGGTAAAAGTAATATTTTTTCACTCACGGACTCATTCAACCAGAAAAAATCGAAATTCGATGCAAAAAACCCCATAAATTTTCAAAATTCCAGGTTGGGGAAATTTCATCAATTTCCTAGGGTTTTCCCCCATTTTTGATAATTAAACTAAAGAAAACAACGGAGATTAATGGTCTAACAATGAATTAGGATTAGAAAATGTTACTTATGATCCTTCTCTTCAAAACCCACAGAAAATCGCCAATTCTTGAACCCTTACACGATTTTTAGACTTACGAAATAAACTCTCAGATTTTTGGAATAAACACACAGGGATCTCGCACCTGCAGTCCCGATCACCGCACCTGCAGCACCGCACCTGCGGAAAAAGCATCGCAGGTGCGAAAATCACTTAAGTTACACTGGGGCCGCGCCTGCGGTCCCGCACCTGCAGAACCCAGGTCGTACCTACGACCACTGGTCAAATCTCCCCCTATCGGACCTGCGATCAAGCCCCACGCGCCTGCGAGTCCGCACATGCGGAAAAACCTTCGCAGGTGCGAAGACACCAGAAGAGGCTAGTTCAGCAGTAGCTAAGTCCCAATTTTTCTCCCGCTAAGCATCCGTAACAACCCCGAGGCCCCCGGGACCTCAACCAAAACCACCAAACAACCTTAATAATTCATTCGAACTAGTTCGAGCCTTAAAAATACGTCTCATAACATCAAAAATATCGATTATGCATAGGTTCAAGCCTAGGAACTTAGGAAAATTCTAGAATTCACATCCGACGCCGAAACACGTCTAAACTCATCCGAATGACCTCAAATTTTTCACACACATACCAAATGACATGACGGGACTACTGCAACTTCCGTAATTCCATTCCGACCCTCGGATCAAAAATTCACTATCAGGCTAGAGACTCCAAAAATTCAAACTTCGGCATTTCAAGCCTAAATGAGCTACGGACTTCCAAAATACATTCCGAACACGCTCCCAACCCCGAAATCACCTAACGAAGCTAACGGAACCATCATATTTCCATTCTGATGCCGTCTTTATAGTGCTCCAACTACGGGCAACTTTCCAACACTTAAGCTCTCATTTAGGGACTAAGTGTCCCAAAACTCTCCGAAACTCAAAACCGGACGTCCCGGCAATTCAATTTAGAAGAAATAGACTTGGGAAAAAACAGTTAATAGGGGATCAGGGCGTTAATTCTTAAGATGACCGACCGGATCGTCACACTTTTCAACCTTGTCTTCTTCAAGGATAGTCCTCACAAGAGATTTTAGTTCATTTGTCAGAGTAGTGAACCTAGTGTACATCTATTGGATGGTCTCTC
>ML410330.1:0-22000 GCA_005239525.1 Nicotiana knightiana
GACACCAAATAAACTATTCCAAGTGGCGACTCTAATAAAAATAAAATAATCCCATTTCGAATACTGTCACTTTAATTGGAAAAACTCCCGTACCCCTTACGGGGTAGTGTAAAAAGGGAGGTGTGACAAGGATATACTCAGCCTCAGACGTGGATAATGTAACTAATCCTTGATTTTACTATTCAAAGATATAAATGCCTTTCCAAGTAATTGGCATGTTCCACTGGTGCTTTTTTGTCTTCCTTATCACCTGCAAGACCAACATCTAAAAACCTTCTAGTTTAAAATTGTTAGAGCGTGGATACCATAATCCATGAGAGACAGTTCCAATAAGATATCGAATAATTCTCTTTACTGCTGTCATATGTGATTCTTTAGGAGCTGACTAAAACCTAGCATATTTACAGACACTAAACATAATATCTGGTTGACTAGCAGTTAGATAAATAAGTGAGCCAATCATCCCATGATACTTGGTTTCATCAACATGATTTCTTTATTCATCTTTGTCGAGACTTGTTAAAGGACTCATTGGTGTGCCAATAGCTTTCACATTACTCATACCAAACTTTTGAATCAACTCCTTTGTATGTTTTGTTTGATATATGAACGTTCCTTCTTCATATTGTTGAATTTGAAGTCCAAGAAAGAATGTTAGCTCTCCCATCATACTCATCTTGAACTCTCTTTGCATAAGATTTGAAAATTCCTTGCACAAAAAAGGATTAGTACTACCAAAAATAATATCATCAACATAAAATTGAATAATGAGATTACCTTATGATGATCTTTTAATAAACAGAGTAGTATCTAATTTACCTATTGTAAATCCGTTATCAATGACAAATGAGCTATGTCTTTCGTACCATGCTCATGGAGCTTGTTTCAGTCCATATAGCGCTTTGGTTAGTGTATACACATGGTAGGGAAACTTTGAATCTTCAAATCCAGGGGTTTTTTTCACATATACCTCCTCTTCAATGAAACCATTCAAAAAAACACTTTTAAAATCCATATGGAATAGCCTGAATCCTTTAAAGAATGCATATGCAAGAATAATTCGTATAGATTCCAGTCGAGCTACTGGAGCGAAGGTTTCGTCATAGTCGACTCCTTCTTGTTGTGAGTATCCTTGAGTAACTAGTCAGGCTTTGTTTCTCATAACTTTTCCATCCTCATTCAGCTTATTTCTGAAAACTCTTTTTTTCCCGTTACAGGAGCATTTTCAGGCTTGAGCATCAGTTTCCATACTTAATTTTTGACGAATTGATCTAGCTCTTCCTGCATTGCTTGCAGCCAGCTTGAGTCTCTCAGAGCTTCCTCTATTTTCTTTGGCTCAATCTGGGAAATCAATGTTATATTTGCTTTCTTGAGAGCTCCCCTGATTTTCATTCTTCGCTTGGATCTCCTATGATGAATTTTTGAGGATATTCCGGTTCACTTCTCCATTCATTTGGACGAACTAAAAGAGTAGTTGACTCTTTTGGAGGTTCTGGTTGACTGTTGCTGATCTCATTAGTTGATTCTATATACCATCAGGTTTATTCGTCGACTCTTGAGATTTGCTTGTCTCCTGAATTTGCAGCGTTTTATCTTCATCACCTGCAGTAATTCCTTTCTCGGCCGAAGTGTTATTCTCATCAAAGACAGTATGTATTGATTTTTCTACACACAACGTGCGTCTATTATAGACTCTAAAGGATCTGCTATTTAATCAGTAACCTAGAAAAATACATTCGTCACTTCTTGGATCGAATTTTTCAAGATTGTCCTTACCATTGTTATGAATGAAACACTTGTTTCCAAATGGATGAAAGTAACTTATATTGGGCCGTTTACCTTTCCACAGTTTATAAGGAGTCTTCTTCAGGATTGGTCTTATGAGACATCGATTGAGAATGAGACATGTTGTACTTACTTCTTCTGCCCATAATTGATTTGGCAGTGAATATTCTAGTATCATAGTTCTCGCCATATCTTGTAAGGTCCTATTTTCCGTTCAACAACTTCATTCTGTTTGGGTGACCTTGGAGTAGAAAAACTGTCAGTGTATCCTTGATTATTGCAGAAATCTTCAAATGTCTGCTTTCAAATTCTCCTCCGTGATCACTTTGAATAGTTGTAATAAGATACCCCTTTTCTCTTTCAACCTTTTTACAGAACATCTCGAAACTTTTCAAAGTTTCATCTTTGTGAGATAGAAAAATCACCCAAGTAAAACGTGAGTAATCATCAATAATAACAAATACATATCGTTTTCCTCCTATGCTAGCAGTTCTAGTAGGTCCAAATAAGTCCATATGAAGCAATTGCAAGGGTTTTGAGGTAGATACAACATCTTTGTTTTAGAAATAATTTCTAGTTTGTTTACCAATCTGACATGCATCATATACATGGTTTCTAGAAAAATTGAGTTTGGGAAAACCAAGAACTAAATCATGCTTGGAAAATTTTTCTACCAAATGCATGCTTGCATGACCAAGTTTCTTATGCCATAACCAAGGATAATCAGATATGGATGTTAAGCAGATATGACAATCTATATTTTCAAAACCATCAAGAATATAGACATTTCTATACCTTTTACCTGGGAGGATTATTTTACCTGTCTCATCTTCAATATCAAAACATGCTTTCTTAAACTTTACTTCATACACTGAGTCACATAGCTGAATTATACTCAGAAGGTTGTAGTTAAGTCCGTCAACAAGATAAACTTCAATGATATCACAGTTGTTATTGAAGGGAACTGTTTCGGTACCGACTATCTTTCCTTTTGAGTCATCACCAAATTTGACATTTCCTCCATCTATTCTTGTAACTTCCTTAAACAAATTTTTGTCACATGTCATATGACTGGAACACGCAATAGTCAAGTACCATTTTTCTTTGCGACTCCTTCTGTGGTGTTCCTGCAAAACATAATTATCACTTCCTTTTAGGTACTCAAGATTGCTTGGGTCCTTGTTGGTTAGTATTACTAGATTCAGGATTACTTTTGGGTTTCCAAATCCATCCTGAGACATTAGACTTACAAAATCGACAAAAGGAATATTTTTGTCCACTTTTATTACAATAGTGACACATGGGACTTGATCCATTTTTTGATCTCCCATTTGTGTTAGTACTAGTGGACTCTGTTCTGGCTGGTCCTTCTCCAGTTGACTTGTAAGTCGCCTGGTTCGACTTTACAGAACTATGACTGGTGGATTTGCGCATTCCATTGAGTTGCATTTGCAATTCATCAAATTCATCTTGAAGTACTTCTTTTTCAATCACGCATACTTCAAGCTTGAGTTTCCAGTCTTTTATTTCTCTATTGAGTCTCTTTATTTCATTCATCATTTTTTGAGACTCTTTCAAAGTAAGGTCAAGAATATCCTGCAATTCATTACATCTTTCACAATTATAAGGTCTTACCTCGCTTATTTCACCTCGTGCCATGAAACAGTTCTCGTTGTCATCTTTGCAATCATCATCTGAGATGTCCCCGTCTTTCCAGCACCTTGAGAGCTTGTCCATGTTGTTTTCCAAGATTGTCATGAAGCATATATTTGCTATCTCTTCGTGTTCTGTACTGTCTTCGTCACTCCAGCTTCGAAATGATTTGTTCTTGTTAAATCCTCCGGTGACCTTTCTTTTAAGCTCAGGACATGCCCGAATCTTCCACATTCATAACATTTGCCATCATTTTTTTTCTTGTTCATTATATTGCCTAGTTCGCCTGGGTGGCATTCTGCCTCTGTTAGTATTTTTGTATCTTCTCATTAAACCATCCATGTTCCTTGATACCATGACAATTTCTTCTTGAAGAGCTTCAGGATCGTCATTAATCTCATTTTCTATTCTATCAGTTGCAGTCTTGAAAGCAACTGCTTTCTTCTTCTCTTCTTGATTTGTTTTCTTGAGATGAGTTTTCTCGAAAGCTATAAGTTCTCCTCAAAGTTCATCATATGATAATTTTTTCAAATCCTGTGACTGAAGGGTAACTACCTTTGTCTGCCAAGTAGTGGGCAGACTTCTCAGAATTTTCCTGACTTGATCACTACTTGAGTAGGGTTTGCCAAAAGCTTTTAGATCACTAATTATTTTGCTAAATATGGCAAACATTTCTTCGATAGATTCTCCTTCTTTCATCTGGAAACGTTCGTAGTCATGGACCAACATGTTGATATGGGTTTCTTTCACTCTACTTGTTCCTTCATGTCACGCCCCAAACCTAGGGAGGTGTGACTGGCACTCGGTGCCGTACTGGCCCGAGCGAACCACTTTGTAACTCTTTTTTTATTAACTATCACGGGCCAACATAGTCACAACTCGTAATTTATAACTGTAAGTAGGCCACAACTCGTATCAATGAATCATCGTTTTTAAAAGATGAACACGTATGGGCCGTCAAGGCCTATGATGTAGTGTACAAAATAAACTTTTGTCTACAAAGCCTCTAAGATTATTCGACATCAATGGGACAGGGTACCGGCCCACCCATAAGTCTATAGCAAAACTTTGACACGATGACTCATAGATCGACTGCACTACGAATGAGGTGGAGACTTACCGATCATTCGCTGAATGCTAACCTAGTCTACTATGAGGGCTCGTCAAACTGATTATCTATACCTGCAGGCATGAATGCGTCGTCCCAACAAAAGGACGTCTGTACGAATAATGTACCGAGTATGTAAGGCATGTAAATAAGTATATAAATGACTTGGAAGAAACATGGGGTAGCTAACCCAACCTATAAGTCAAGATTGCTCCGTAAATCATGAAATATTTACAATGGCATGCATATGCGTATAAATGTCATGTAATGCATACTGTACGTAAATAATATCATCAAGCCTCTGGGGCATCCCATCATATCATCTCGGCCACTGTGGGCAAAATCATCATCGTATACCAGCTGATCAAGTGGTGGTGCGTATATAACGCCATAACCTTTTCCGATATACCATATACATATATATACATATATGCGCGTATATAACGCCGTCTGAGTCAAGGGTCAATGTACATGTATAAATGCATGAAATGCATAAGAAATACACTAATAAGACTTTCTCGGAATGTCATAAAACTCAATATGCCTTTCGAATAAACTTTATCAAATACGTATTTTTCTGATACCCATGAACAGACGATAGAATAATAAGACATATGGGAATTCAAGAACATAAATACCTCTAATACTTCTATGGATAGAGTCATTTATGAAAGTTGTGCATTTACTCGTTTCGTTTATATCGAATAGATCATGTCAAAAGGAAAGAAGAGATAGCCTTAACATACCTGAGATGATTCTCTTGATAATCCCTCTAACATCGTTGATTGCGACAACGTGTAACGGCGGATTTAAGTAGGAAAAAATATAACAGCCAACCTATTATGAACAGTAGTAGTAAATTATTCTAACTTCTACGTCAAAGTTGCAGAGCTTTCCAACATGTGCGAAAATCTTGTGAGCGAAAACAATCAACAAGAGTTTAATCCACTTCGTTGGTGCTAACAAGTCAAAATAAATACAATCTGAAACTCAACAAAGGAACTTTGCCTTATCTACTTGATACCACAACCAGGGAATTGTGAAGGATAATTAATACTTAAATTCTTCTTTAAAATGAGGGACCTTAACCGTGAATCATCCTTGATCAATCTTTCTTGCCTATTGCTGGAAAACTAAGAGCATGTAAATAATGTCTACGGAAACCATCCATCAACATATAACATGTCAAGGTTATTGGATAGACCTGATCTCTAGTGGGAAAAAGTAACTTTAACCAAAGAGTTCTATAACTTTGGCACCTAATGTAATGACTTAAAGAGTCATACATATAATTTAAGGGTGGTAGCCATGTGGGGATAGGAAATTTTAATCTAACAAGGTATTAATTAATTAATTAGGTAATATCCTGCTATCCGGTAACTAATCAATTACCCGCATAATTAAGAATTGTCTCAAATTACTTAAAATTCTATTTATTTTTAATACACTTTATACATCATACTATCATGGTCATGTGATACTATATAAAATAAATACATACATTATTATTTCATTAAAATAACCATACAAAAATACATATATTTTCTCAATATTCTAATTTTCCTAGTCTCATATAAAGAGTACAAATTTTCGTATGCTTAATTTTTAAAATGGTAAAAAGATAACTTTCTTTTCTTGTGAGAAAATAATTTATATCTTTACAATAAGAAAATTCTTTTTGTACTATAAATTCTCAAAACAGAAAAAGGATAACTTTTTTTATGATAAAATCTACTCTTATAATAAATAAAATTTCATTTATAAACTCCCCTATGTCATGTATTTGATTTAAAACTTATCACAACCATATAAAACTGTATCTATCAACTTTTGCTGAAAATGGTTTACTTCAAAGAAAATACATATCAAGCCAATATATAGTAGTTCTGAAATTCTTCAAACTTACAAGGTCTTACATTCATATCTTCATGTATAACCTTAATCCCTTCCAACTCATATGTTATTACTTCGACGAATCCTAACGTTAAAGTACGGGATGTAACACTTCATAAGTGACTTCAAGTTTATCCCACATCTCTTTGGTTGTATCACAACTGGAGATCTTCTCATATTCTTCACCATTTATAGCATATAAAGCAGATTTCTTGCTTTAGCATTAACTTGCAACCCCGTCATTTGTTCATCAGTGTATTCATCTATATCTTCAGGATTAGCGGGAGGTTGAGCAGCAACTGGTAGTGGGTAATTCCTTTTCTTGATAACTCTCCAAAACTTAACATCATAAGACTTTACATATATTTCCATACGCATTTTTCACTGAGAGAAATATTGTCCATTAAAGTATGGTGGTCTTACTTGTGATGTTCCTTCCTGAAAGAGTGCTCCGACAATAACTTGATTTGCCATGATCTTTTCTCATAATTTGTTAAGCAAAAAAAAAATGTAAACCTTGCTCTGATACCAATTGAAAGTACAAGAGGGAGGGTGAATTGTCTATTTTTAAATTTTAATCGCTATAAGTTGACTGGTTTTGTAATTAGTCGACTAGATGTAATAGCAAGATAATAAGAAAAGCAGAATTTAAGATGCAGAAATAAAATGCAGGAAGTAAGGACACTAGAATTTTTATACTGGTTCAGATTCAATAAATCTTAGTCAAGTCCCCTTGGGTTGCAAGGGAGTTATCTTTCAGTGAATATGTTTCTCGAGTACACAGTTAATGGCGTGGTTACACCAATGTCTCAGTTTCTATGTCACTCATTTCTCTTTGATACAATGCCTCACCAATGTTTTTGTCTCTTTCTTCTCTAACTTGTTACACAACATATCTAGAAGAGATACAAGGTTTGTTTGCAGTAGAACAAAGAGAGGGTATTTGGTTTGATCAAAGTATATGTCTTTAAGACTCAAAGATGTGTATAAATACTTTGTAGGAGGCCGTTTGCTGAAGAGATTTGTCAACCCAAGAGATTTGATCTTTTGAAAGAAATTGATTCTTTCCAAGCATAAGGTTATCCTGCTGTTGCTCTTCCTTGATGAGAGGACTTTAATGACTTTCCTTCTTCATGTCTTGATAGCGCCGGATTTTCTCCTTGAATCTTGGTCCTTCCAGAATTAGCAACTTGATTGATGATCTTGCAAGATCTTCGATACTCTTTTGCACTTCAAACAATCTTGGATCGATATCTTTGCCTTGATTGATTCCTTCATTCTTGGACGATTTCGTTGATTCCCTTTGATTGATTCCTTCAATTTTGGATGCTTTTCTTGAGTTCCTATACCAAAAGCAAATAATTTTTTTCATCATTAAAACTAAAACCTAACACAAGGAAATTTGAATAATCTTGAGTAATAGTGGAAACAAATTTTCTATTACCAAGAGAAATCATAAACTCGAAATTTCTCATTGGACGCAGAAAAAGAAGAAAGACATTAATTTATAAGGATAGAATTACCCTAACCAAAAGTTTGTATTTACTTAATTTAACACACCCATCTCTCACGCTCTCTTTTGTGGTTTTTATTTATTTTATAGTCCTAATTAATTAAATTTAAGAACATAGTTAAATCTCTAGTGATAAATATTTAAAATTAATTTAACCCCTCAGAAGCACTTTTCGGAAAATCTGATGAAACATGTATACTATCTTTAGCACTTATAACAAAGGCACTTTTTCAAATGAATCTTGCCCTGTTTGTCAAGCTTCTAGAAAGTAAATTAGTAGTTTCTATTTTATTAGGCATTTATTATAAGAGTTAAATTGTCTGGTTAAGTTTCTAGAAAAATTAAATTATTCTGACCCATAGAAGAAGCTTTTCTATAAGAAATTTATAACTTCTTATTGGAAAACAGAAACAGAAAAAAATTGAATATTCAAGACAAAAACAACTTTACCAAAATATTTTATTATTACACTATCCCTCCTTAATTTAATATTTTTATTTCTTACGCTCTTTTTTGGGGCCCATCTTGAGACACAGAATAAATCAATGTATATTTATCTATATCTATCTATATCTATCTATCTATATTTATTATAAAAGCACGAATAATTTAGGTTAAATGTTGAACGACTAAAATATCATTGAAACATTGATCGACTTTTATAATCTTAATTATTTGTATAATTTAAGGATATAATTGTAAATTATCCGAGGTTGATTTTCTTTCCATTTAAACCACGCATACATTAATGCTACATAGCTACTTTGGGTCAAATTCTTTTAGTTTACGGCGGCATACTTTTTCTATCCTACTATTTGTTGGACGTTGGCCGATTTGGTTTCTATATAGCTCAACTTTTTTTTGGTAGCCTTTTCCTTTTTTACAACAATATTTTTCTTATTTAATCTTCTCCCATAAAATTCAGCTTACTCACCGCCAATCTTTTTTTTTTTGTAGCATTTTCCTTTTTTGACAATAATATTTTTTCTTATTTATAATCTTCTCCCATAGACAGCTTAATTGCACGAATCCATGTAGGAAAAGAATAAGCCAGTTATTCCTATAAAAGATGACATTGTTCCACATTGTTCATTGTTCTCTAAAGGTTTTGGTGTAGAACGAAGCAATTTTCTCCAAAAGTATTATTAGTTCTCTCTATTATTTTTATTTTTCGTAATTGAGTAGGTTCCTGTTTCTCATAATTGAGTAATGCTTTAGGGACATGTATATGAATTAGAGAGAAAAATAATGACATCTTAACTTTTATTGTAATTGCTTGTTGTGTCGTACTTCTTTATTTTCTCAATTGCCGTACCCAGGCGCCGGTCTCTAGAAGCTTTTGGAGTGTTCAATTTGTATGGTCTCAGTGATGAGAATATTTTGTGTGCCACTTCTGATGATGCGTAGTTTTTAGTTTTAGATATCAAATTCTTTTACATTGACAATATTATGTTTAAATTGTATATCTTTCGAGATTAATGATCTATGTGATTTCAACTAATATTAGTGTAACAATATTAATTTTCAGCTATTACATAATATTTTGCAGGTTTTACTTATATATTGCAGGTATTTTGCACAGTGTAATGGAATCCGATTTGGAAAAATAATGTGTCCCAATAAATAACCTTAAACTTTATGATGTTGAATGGGTAATTAAGGTATTGGTTATTCGAAAAGGACCAATAATAAAATATAAAAACGACAAAGGAGAGAGTTTGTGTTGGCATTTAACATTTGTTGATGAAGAGGTAGACTTCTTTTGTATATTTATTTTGGTATAATTTATTACTTATTTGTGTTATTTTTAATTAATCTAAAATTATTTTTATATTAATTTATGGGGATAAAGATCCGGGCAGTACTATTCAATAAAAATGTTGAAGATTGAAAATTTTTATTTCAACAGAACAAAAGTTATTACATTATAAATGGTAGCATGAAAGCTGCTACTTATACCTATTTATCTGTGCACAATGAGATGGAAATATCTTTTAGCAATTATATTACAGTTACGCAATGCACCAACCACTTTTCGACCACAAAATTTCCAAATAATTTTCTATGTCCTATTCCGACAAATTAGGAAAATAAACCATATTAGGAGATGTAAATCTAATCAGTCACGAAATCCATATGACAAAGGATAACTATTTTCATTATGTTCAAAACCAGGGTAGTTTTATGCCTCACGAAAAAGGATAATAAGTAAATCCAATTTTTTAAAGAAAAAAATAATTACATTATGCTGATATAACAAAATTTATTTTTAAGGAATATGAATAAAATAATCCAACTCTTTACTATTACAAATGTGTGTTGAATTGATGCTATTGTTAAGTATTGAATTAAATAAATAAAAGAAAATTTGAAGGAATACCAAGCGGCAAGCAGAGTTATCCACACCTCCATAATTTCTAAGGAAAGTTAAGAACACTTGGTTTATATAATCTTTACCTCAGTAATTGCTATCTTTAAGCCATTTAATATACATACTCAAAACTTCTTATATCTTTCTAATTATATAACTAACCATTGAGAAAGTGAACAATATTATTTGAGGTTATTGTTGAATCATGTCAAAGAAGGCCCAACAATCTCTAATGTTGAAGTAAGTATATTTTTGCTATTTTCTCACATGAAAATAGATGTTACACTTTCAAAAAGAAATCAATATAGAGTGCAAGAGTTTCGGTCATTATGGAGCAATTAAAGAGAGAAAAAAAATACTTAAACTAAATATAATATTAGGTATGATATGACCATGTTTCACATATATATACGCATAAAAACAAATACTATATGATCAAACTAAATCGATCATTTTTGTAGGTTCGGGTATTCAATTATTTTGAATTCAAGTTCTATGTTAATGAAATAACATTGATTTTTACATTAATTTCTTTACATCAATTATTTATTCTTGTATATAATCTTTTGATAAAATTTAATTTGTTGGTCTATTATATAAATGATTGACTTAAGATTTACGTGCAACGCACATACGTAGAGACTAATTATTATAAAAGCACCAATATTTCATGCAAAATGTTAGAGGACTAAAATATCCTTGAAATATTGATTGATTATTATACCTTTAAAGAGTTAAAATACATTTCTCAAAGACATAATTTCGTATATGATAAAATTGTCATATTGACTTTGCCTAATATTAGGAGTTAGGACTTTTAAAGACAACTTCGTACATGATATAATTGTTATATTGACTTTGCTTTGTATTAGGAGTTTGATTTAACTAAGGAGTCCTATGGACACCAAGATCCACTATTAAAGATAATAAATGTCTTTTGCGTCATATAAGAGGCCATTGTTGACCTAAAGTTATTCGATATCGGCTCATAGTAGGAGTCTTCGGTATAAAAATAATGAACGGGAATTTTCCAGATTTAAACATGTCGTTATTTGTTGTTTAATTAAAAAAGATAATTCATTTCTTGATATTTTGTACGAGCAATTACCAATTCACTTTTACTATTATGTTAGAGCCGATAGTGATTCAGTTGTTGATTTATTGTCTAATTGTAGATGGTGGAAATTCTCACAAGAAGCCTGGAGTTGTTGCAGATAACTTATGTTGTAATTGATGATTAGTGCCCTATTGGCTAGTTGTTAATATTTGAAAAGTTTGCAATTTCGTACAAGTTCTTTATATTTTTATCTTAATAATTTTTGTTGTGATGTACTTTACTGAATGTTAATTTACAAGATACTTGGTCGGGTTGAACTTGTGTTTATTTGATTTGCTTATTCTCACGGTTGTCAATCGTTGGAGAAGGATCTTAGTGATAACAATAGACGGTCATATATACCGATTGCCGGCTCAAGCCATTGAACTTCTGTAATTTTACTCACAACTTGATTGACTGTAGTGTGGTGACAACAATA
The DNA here is from genome assembly GCA_005239525.1 of Nicotiana knightiana. Lineage (NCBI taxonomy): Eukaryota > Viridiplantae > Streptophyta > Magnoliopsida > Solanales > Solanaceae > Nicotiana > Nicotiana knightiana. The sequence continues at coordinate 11,859 of ML410330.1, forward strand.
GTAATTGTGTGTTTTCACACGAAAATTGTGGTTGTCTCTATGTACAAGTTGTGATGCGATGCACCAGATACCTTTACCCTTAATTAGATGCCTGGAATCGAGCCTACAAAAGAAAAAAAATCCTTGCTAAGAACTTTTTTCTTGTTTAATGGGTTTTATGTGACACAAATTTGTTTACCTCGAAAATACGAGTAACAATTAAATTTTATTTATGATTTTAAAGATATGTGATCTAGTCCAATACTAATTAATAAACAAGTAATGTAGAGTATATAGGAGGGGAAAACCTAAATATGGTACATTTCTATTTACAGTAAGAAATTTTATTGGTACAGATGTATAACAACCTAGTACGGATTTGTACTAATTCGTACAAATCTGTCCCGGGATTTACGCCATGATATTTGGGGACGTGGCGAGTATCTTGTCCTTTCCGTAACAAACTCACAATGGCATTATTTAGCATCGATCGTATTTGTCTTCGATGTTATTCAGGCCCTCGAGCCTTCTACTGAACCTTCGAGCCCGGGCTCGACCTTCCATGAACTTCTGTCCTCGAGGCAACATCTCGAGCCTACGAAATCGGGCTTCCAGATTTCGACCGTATAGAGATAGTCCCCGCGTTTCTTAGAATGAAATTACAAGAAACAATTTGAATTCTTGAATTTCTGAAATCCCTAACGTGACATCATTCCCATGACACAAGCGTCGAAACGCCCGAAGCGTCCCATCGGTTCTCTTCCCCAAATAATTAAATGCTTGTCAGAGCCGGTCGGCCATCAGTGGCAATGAACAGTCGCCGATTTTCTCTATAAATACTCGTTTACACTTCTCATTATGAACTTTCGCTCTTATTTGCAACGCCTCTTTTCTTCTCTAACTTCCCCTTCGCCGCCAGCTCTTCCACCTTATCAACTTCAAAAACTCCATTATTTACCAACTTCTTCCTTCTTCTTTTCAAAATCAATGGAAAAAACTTCCAAGTATGTTCCTCAGAAAGAAGGAACCTCCTCTTCTACTTCTCCTCCGGGTGGCAGACTGCCGACGCTCCATGAGATTGTACCGAGCAGTTTTTAAAAAAAAAAAAAGGACTTTACAGTCGAGAATCCTCCCGACGTCCCCGGCCATCATGAACATGCCTCGAGATACATAAGCTCGACTACAAAAAAACACATCGATGCTGTGAGAAGAGAGTGTGGTTGGGAAGAGAAGGTCGTGCTGCAGATACCTTCTCGAGAAGAGGACATCACAACCTATGTAGAGGGGTTCCTAAGTGTGTACACTTATCCCTTTACGTTGGGTCTTGTCGATTCGCTCATGCTTGAATTCTGCCAAAGATATCAAGTTACCTTGGGCCAGATTCATCCGTCCTTTTGGCGGATAGTAATGATGATGAGGTTCTTCATTGAAAAGGTCGAGCTTGAGTTCACCCCCAGCCATCTCATCTGCTTATATCGACCTCAAATTTTCCGAGGTTTGATCAAACTTCAATGCCGAACAACCAAGTCCTTCTTTTCCAGTAATGACGAAGACAAGGATCGAGGATGGATGAGCCGGTTCATTCGATTGAGGACCATCGATGTCATTCCCGAGGAGCACATGGCGTTCCCTGAAGAATGGAACCTCGAACGTGAGTGGAATTCTTTCCTTTAGTTTTTTCCAAAATTTTTGCCAAACTTCACGTAATACTCTTTTCCTTTTTTCGTAGTGGTCACGTAAATGCCTAATGCGGTCCTCGGCCTTGAGGACTGGGTTCGCAAACTAGTCGTTGCTTCGTCATATGAAAAACGCAAATGGCGGGACTTTTCAAAGGGCAAGTGGGAAGCAAAACACCATGGTTCGTGTTTCAATATTTCCTTTCTTATTAAGAATACCCCCTCCCCCCTCCTTTTTATAACTTAACTTTTCTGTGGCAGGTATTGGTGTGTTCTTCGAGGTGAGGCAACCCCCTCTCGAGGAGGACGTTGAACCTTCGGCTTCAAAGCCGAAAAAGTATAATAAAAGAAAGAGGCCCTCGAAGAGCGAGGACGCTCAAAACAAAATAGAGCTAGCTCGGAAGCGCAAGAAAAACGTCGTCATTAACTGGCTATTGACTAAGTCCCCCAGCTCATGGACGGTGAAGGCGACGAGGTGGAGGGTTCGACTTTGGTGGCTCGAACCAAAAAATTTACCAAGGTTGTTAAGCCCGTTGAGACCGAAGCCCCTGGCCACGAAGAGGGGACTTCGAAAGAAAAGAGGGGCGAAGGCCCTCCATCTCCCGACGTGGTGACCACTTCCCAAACTTCTGGTAGTACCCCAAAAGGAGAAAGCTTCGAAGCTCCTCTGCCCGAACAGAGCGCCTCAGGTGATCTCCCCAAGGCCATGACAGCAGGTCATTCTCAGACGCTTCCGGCCTATTCTGAGAACACGATCAGGGATGCTTAGAACCTAAAGACGCCCGAGTGAGGGGGAGTCCCTAGTGCAGACGGCCCCTTCCAGAGTTGCTTTTCCAGGGTTGTTGAATCCGATCTAGTGGATGCAACCTCAACCTTCGAAGAGGCCCAACGCCTTTTCTCGAGTGTAAGCCTTAACAATGTTGCAATTTCTTTAATGCCATAATTTCTTCTTTTGCTAAGCTGCTCATTCCTTTCTTTTCTGTAGGCGTTCAATAAATTTAAGGATGAACTGAGTCATTGCGAAGTCGAGCTGCATAAATCTTTGAACGAAGAAAAAACCCTTAGGCTTCTCTGTGATGAAAAGGAGAAAGAGCTGAAGCACCTTCGGTCGGAGTTGACCAAAGCTCGTGAATACGAGGATAAGCTGGAGAAGCAGGTAACCTCTGTTCTGCAAGAATACATACTTCCTCTCCCACCTTTGGAAGCTAACACTTAAATGTCTCAACTGCAGCAAAAGGTGGAAATGCTGGAGCGTCTTCATGGCGAGGTCGATCAAATCAACTCCGAGTGTAATAAATGGAAAGCAAAGATGGACACTCTGGCTGCAAAAAAAGAAGATGCACTAGTGAATGTATCTGCCCTCGAGATCCATTTCTGAATGCCCAAGATGACAGTTCGGTCCAGGCCTGCAGAATAGTTGAGCTCAAGGCTGGTCTCGCAAAGGCCGAGGCCGAAGTTGTGGAAGTCTGGGCCGAAGCCAAAGAGATACAAATCAAAGCTGACAGGATAGTCTCCATCTATTTGAAGGATGTTGCCGATGCTCAGATGGAGTTGAGGGAGGCTGCCGGGTGGTAGAAATGGAGCAACGACTATGCCAGGTGTCGATCTCGGCGGGAGACTCTCGAAGAGGTCCACGCCAAGGGCTTCGATCTATCTGAAGAGATAAATCAAGCTAAGGCAGATGAGGCTGATGCCAAATTTGTCCTCTCCTACGACGATGATGATGATGTCAAAGATGGCCAGGGTGGTTCCAAAGATGAAAAGGAGGAGATTGAAGAAGAGGCTACTCCCGGGTAAGAGGCCGGTCCTGAGGGAGTAATAGGTTCGGGGAAAGTCATTGGTCCAGGGGGGATGCCCCCCTGGCATGAAAAAAATTTCTATCTTTTTGTAATCTTCTTTTTGTTTTGTATAACTCCTTTGTAATATCTTTCGTATATATGAAAAGAAAGGAGTTTCCTTGTTTTTATTAGACTTCAATTTCCTTCAAAGTTTGCTTGATTTTGATGCTATACTTTTGATAATTGAATGAGCATCGGCTCAAACCCGAAGTAAGGTAAGCCCTTAGGTTTACTGACAGAATACCTCTTAGGGTTTTATCCCGGGGCTAAGCTTTAATCCAGTTTGACGCTAGCTCGAGGTGATGGGACTTTTGAGTCCGAGCTTAAGTGAGAGTAAGGCTTCAAGCTCTGTTAAGGCCTCGAGCTCTGTGTGATTTTCCCTTTATGCTCTTAAATATTGGCCCTTAGGCTCTTCTAGGTTAGCCCTTAGGCCCCTTTTAGGTCGGTCCTTAGGCTCTTTTAGGTTGGCCCTTAGGCTCTTTAGGTAGGGTCAATTCGGCCTTTAAAGTGGCTATAGTTTTTCCCTCTTTCCGGCCAAAAGACTTAGTGAATATTTGTATGCCTTAGCATGTGTTTTTTGTATTCGTACCCGTTGGATTTTTCGAAGGTTCGATCGATTGGAACCTCGTTTGTAATTCGTTGTGTAGCGATAATTGAATATCTCTCGAGGTTTGTTTGAAGGCTGATATTATCGAAGCCTCTAAATTATTCGAGGGCTGGTTTTATCGAAGTCCTTTATCATTTGCTTTTGCCGAAGGTAGCTTGATTTAACAAATTTTTTGAAGTGTTTGAAGGCCTTTAATTTTATGGTGGAAGACGGACATCTCGGAGCCGTATTATTTTGGTCGTAGCCTTGTCATATGATCGTAGTCTTTCATATGGCAGTAGACTTTAGTCCTCGAGTATGGTGGCCTTGGCCTTTGTATCAAGGGGATGCCTCTTTGAGGTCTTATGAGTTTGAGTATGCCTCTTTGAGGTCTTACGAGTTCGAGTTTGCCTCTTTGAGGTCTTCTGAGTTCGAGTTGTTGATGACTCGATGTGTTGAATGTCGATGGTAGTCCCCGAATATTTGGGGTGCATTTGGGTTATGGCCCTTGAGTCGTTTCTCGTAGAATTATAAGTGTGAAACTCGTATAATAGTAGATTTCTTTGAAACACAAACTGTTTTGATATAGCAAAAATGCTTCTTTGAATAATTGATACACGTGTACATGTTTTGTCGTTAGGGCTAGATTATTCTATATGGACACGGTTTGTTTGACCGTTTGGCCTATTACAAAATTCTCCTATCGAGGCCTTTATTGGTGTGAATTGTTTTCTTAGAAAATACAACCTCCGATGGTGATTCCCCCCAGTATTCGGGGTTAATTGAAAAGAAGCCTTGAATACTTTTTTGAATTCCCCTTAGGTAGCATATAAATGTTGTCTCGTTAAAAACCTTGCCAAAAAAACTCAGTTGGGATAAAACTCGATCTAAGGGAAAAAGAGTGCAACGCTTGCTTTAAAACCCAAGGTCTTCGAGTTGAAGGATGCTTCGATATCTCCGGTCGAACATCTGCAAGGAGTTAATCTTAAATATAAATGAAAAAGGGGAGAAGGGCATACCTTAGTAATATTATCCTTTGAGAAGTGATATGTTCCAATTGTTTGGTAGTTTCTCTCTTCCATTGTGCTAAGTTTGTAGGATCCTTTACCTACGACTCCGAGGACTCGATATGGTCCTTCCCAACTGGGGTCTAGTTCTTCATTTGGGTCTCAAGTATTTAGGGTGACTTTCCTTAGAACTAAGTCTCCGACTCCGAAATGGCAAAGGTCCGCCCTTCTGTTGTAATACCTCTCAATCCATTGCTTTTGCGCGGCCATTCGAACTAGTGCGTCTTCACGCTTTTCATCTAATAGTTCGAGACAAGTGTACATATCCTCGTGGTTCGAATCCTCGGTAGTATGCTGAAACCTGACGCTAGGTTCCCCGACCTCGACCGGAATCAAAGCTTCGGACCCATACACTAAAGAAAATGGGGTTCCCCCGTGCTCGATTTTGACGTTGTTCGATATTCCCATAGCACCTCGGGCAATACTTCTCTCTATTTCCCTTTAGCATCATTCAACCTTTTCTTCAAGTTTTGAATGATAGTTTTGTTTGTGGAATCGACCTGGCTGTTTGCGCTTGGGTGATAGGGCGTAGATAGGATCCTTTTGATTTTATGGTCCTCGAAGAATTTTCACTTTGCTGCCGATGATCTGTTTCCCATTGTCGCATGCTGTATCGGCGGGTATCCCGCACTGACACACGATGTGGTCCCATATGAAGTCAATGACTTCTTTTTCTCTTATTTTCTCGAAGGCCTGTGCTTCCACCCATTTTTAAAAGTATGGCGCCGTGGTTAGGGTGCCGACGATGTCCATCCCTCATTTCATGAATGGCCACGGGGATAGGACCGAATGGAGTTGTTCACTGGGCTGATGGATCACCGGTGCAAACCTTTGACATTTATCACACCTTCGAACAAACTCCTTAGTATCTTTTTCCATGATATCCCAATAATACCATGCTCTAATAACCTTGCAAATCAGAGAGTCGGCACCGGAGTGATTTCCACAGGTGCCTTCGTGGATTTCTCGTAGTACATAATCGTTGTCCCTCAGTCCCAAGCACACTGCCATTGGTCCGCCAAATGTTCTTCTATATAATGTTCCATTTTAATCAAGTGAGAACCGAGTTGCTTTGTCTTGTAAGGCTCTCGGTTCTTTTGGGTTCGAGGAAAGCTTCCCGTGCTTCAAGTATTCAACGTACTTATTCCTCCAATCCCACGTCAAACTTGTTGAATTAATTTCCACATGGCCTTCTTCGATCACCGACCTCAACAATTGGACGACAGTCCTCGGGACAATATCATCTTCTTCAATCGACGACCCCGAATTTGCAAGTGCATCAGCCTCGTTGTTCTGTTCTCGAGGTACATGGTCCATTGTCCATTCCTTTAAGCGATGAAATGTCACTTGAAGTTTGTCTAAGTACCTTTGCATTCTATCTTCTCGAACCTCGAAGCTTCCGTTTACTTGGTTTAGTACCAAAAGGGAGTCACACTTGGCCTCAATGACCTCTGCTCCTAGGCCCTTGGCCAGTTCGAGACCTGCAATTATGGCCTCATTGTTAGTTAATTTAGAAGTTTTGATAGATTATCTTATGATATTGCCCGTAGGTGGTTTTAAAACACTATCGATCTCGGACCCTTTCACATTCGAGGCACTGTCCGTGAAGAGGGTCCATACCCCCGAAGATGTACCCGTTTTTAGCAAGAGTTCTTTTTCTACTTCGGGTACGAGGGCAGGCGTAAAGTCAGCCACGAAATCTGCCAAAATTTGGGACTTGATAGCCATTCGGGGTTGATATTCGATATCATACCCCCAAGTTTGATGGCCCATTTGGCCAATCGGCCTGATAATTCGGGCTTATGCAAGATATTTCAAAGTGGGTATGTAGTCAGTACACATATAGGGTGGCATTGAAAATATGGTTTTAACTTCCTAGATGCTCTTATTAGTGCAAGTGCTAACTTTTCTAAATGCGGGTACCTGGTTTCAACATCTCCTAGGGTCCGATTTACATATTAAACAAGAAATTGCGTACCTTGTTCTTCTCGAACCAGCACTCCACTTACCGCTACCTCGGACACAGCTAAATACAAGTAGAGTTTTTCATCCTCCTTCGGAGTATAAAGCAAATGTGGGCTCAAGAGATACCGTTTTAATTCCTCTAAGGCTCGTTGACACTCCGGAGTCCATGCGAAGTCGTTCTTCTTCTTGAGTAGGGAAAAGAAATGATGACTCTGATCCGATGATCTTGAGATAATTTGGCCTAGGGCAGCTATTCGTCCGGTTAGCCGTTGTACGACTTTCACATTGTTTACGATGGTGATTTCCTCGATGGATTTGATTTTGTCGTGGTTGATCTCGATCCCCCTGTTCGACACCATGAAACCTAAGAACTTGCCTGAGCCAACTCCAAAAGCGCATTTCTCGGGGTTGAGTTTCATGTTTTACTTTCTTAAGATGTCGAACGTTGCCCGCAAATGAGTCAAATGGCCCTCTGCGCGCAAGGACTTAACTAGCATGTCATCAATATAAACTTCCATAGGTTTGCCTATCTGATGTTCGAACATTTTATTAACTAGGTGTTGGTATGTAGCCCCTGCATTTTTTTTTGCCCGAAGGGAATTATGTTATAGCAATATGTACCATACTTCGTGATAAACGAAGTCTTTTCATGGTCTTCCAGGTTCATTCGAATTCGATTGTACTCGGAGTAGGCATCGATAAAAGTAAGGATCTCGTGGCCGGCCGTAGCGTCGATCAAACGATTGATGTTGGGCAATGGGAAAGAGTCTTTAGGGCATGCTTTATTCAAATCTCTGTAGTCTACACACATTCTAAGTTTGTTTCCCTTTTTAGGGACTACTAATACATTAGTTAGCCACTCGGGATATTTTACTTCCCTAATGGACCCTATGTTAAGAAGTTTGGTTACCTCGTCTTTGATGAATTCAAGCTTTACCTCGGACTGAGGCCTCCTCTTTTGTTTCACCGGTTCAAATCTGGGATCGACACTTAGTCGATGGGTGGTATCTCCGATGGGATCCCTGTCATATCTAAGTGGGACCAAGGAAAGCAATGAATGTTATCGATAAGGAATTGAATGAGTTTTTTCCTGAGTTCGGGGGTTAATCCCGTCCCCAGATATACCTTTCATTCCGGCAGATACTCGATCAATACCACCTACTCCAGTTCCTCGACCGTGGAATTCATCACATGTTCCTCGGGCTCATCCGAGGATATAGACTGTAATTGCTATTTGGTTACTTGTTTTTCCTTTACGCTCGATGCTCTAGTAATATCTTTACTTATTCATGACACTAATGTGAAAAGAGTGTTGATTGATCCAGGCAGTTCAGTCAATATCATTTTGCTAAGAGTCGTGGAAGAAATGCTACTGGGGAATCAAGTAATCCCAAAAGCACGAGCCATATCAGGGTTTGATAACTCTACAGTTATAACAAAAGGAGAAATTGAGCTTAACACTTATGTTGAGGGGGTGAACAAAAGAGATAGATTCCAAGTCATAGATACTCACATGGCTTATAATGTGATCATTGGAAGACCATGGATCCACGACATGAAAGAGATACCCTCCACGTTGCATCAGGTAATTAAATTTCCCTCTGAATGGGGGATTCAAAAAATCAAAGGAGATCAACAGACCGCAAAAAATATAAATTTTATGGTACACTACAACAAGAAAATAGAGGTGGAAGAATTACGAGATAAGGAAATCTCCCAAGCAGGTATCACCGCCAAAACATGCATGGAAGAAATTACTGCCCAAATAGGTACGGAAGGTATTATTGTTGAAACAAGTACGAAAGAGAATACATACGAGAAGGAAAATCAAGTTACCACGGAAGGTATACTATACCACAAAGAAACAGATTCCAGACCAGACGTCATGTGATCCGGAGGAAGATGAGCACATCAAAACAACTACGGAAGAGCTCGAAGTTGTTCCATTATCCGAACAAAAGCTTGAGCAGAAAGTGTATATAGGCACGAGTCTAGACTCCGCTCGAAGAAGTAAGTTGATTGATTATTTAAAGGCTAACACAGACTGCTTTGCGTGGTTCCACTCAGATATGACAGGCATTCCACCAGAAGTGATGACTCATAAACTAAATGAAAATCTATCATTCGTACCTGTTAAGCAGAAGAAAAGAAAGCAAGGACCATTCAAGAACCAAGTGATTGACGAAGAGGTACAGAAATTCTTGAAGATTGGTTTGATATGAGAGGTAACGTACCCTAACTGGTTAGCAAACACCGTAGTAGTACCTAAAAAGAATGGCAAGTGGAGAGTATGCGTAGATTATACTAATTTAAACAAAGCATGCCCCGAAGATTCATGCCCATTGCCTCATATAGATCAAATGATTGATGCCACTGCAGGTCATGAACTATTAAGCTTTGTAGATGCATATTCTGGTTATAATCAGATTAAAATGGATCCTTTAGAAGAGGAAAAAACCTCCTTTTATCACGAATAGGGGGACTTATTGTTATAAAGTCATGCATTTTGGCCTAAAAACGCTGGAGCCACCTATCAGAGGTCAATGACCAAGATGTTATCTTGGAAAAACGATGGAGGTTTACATTGATGACATGTTGGTTAAATCAACACAAGCACAATACCATTTCCAGCACCTCTCTACTTCTTTTGATATTTTACGCATGTATAATTTGAAATTAAATCCAGAGAAATGCGCTTTTGGAGTGCAATCAGGCAAATTTTTGTGTTTCCTTGTATCAAACAGAGGAATAGAGGTAAATCTCGCTCAAATTAAAGCCATAGAGGAAATACCTGATATCTTAACAAATAAAAAGGAAGTTCAAAGACTGACAGGGAGAATAGCAGCTTTGGGTAGGTTTATTTCTAGATCTTCTGAAAAAAGTTTTAAATTCTTCTTAATTCTCAAAAAGCAGATTCAGTTCGAATGGACTGAAGAATGTCGGCAAGCCCTCAAGAACCTGAAGATTTATCTATCGAAACCACCACTGCTTTCAAAGCCAAAAGAAGGGGAAAGATTGTACATCTACCTGG
>ML410330.1:22262-38822 GCA_005239525.1 Nicotiana knightiana
CATTGTATCTGAAGTAGAAAAAGAGTTACAACTCTTTAACGGTGTTAATCCAGGCCTATGGACCTTGTTCACCGATGGTTCTTCAAATATAAAAGGCGCCGGCTTAGGCATAGTCTTGATATCACCCATGGGTGAAAAGACACGGCAAGCTATAAAGTGTTATTCTATCACTAACAATGAAGCAGAGTACGAAGCTGTTATTGCATGGCTTGAACTTGCACGGGAGCTCTCAATCGAGCAAATTTTGATTAACAGCGACTCCCAACTGGTAGTAAATCAGATACACGGGGACTTACATCGCTCGAGAGACCAGAATGCAACAGTATCTTGAAAAAGCACGAGAGCTCGTGAGACAATTCAAAACATGGAAGGTAGTGCAAATACCTAGAGAGGAAAATGCAGAGGCAGATGCATTAGCTAACCTCGTAGCAGTCACGGAAGTAACAAACAAAGACAATACGATTGTCGTTCAACTATTTCGTTCAATAATAAACCAGGACAGGAATGAGGTAACTTTCAACAACCTAACCTGGGACTGGAGAAATAAAATTCCTAATTTTTTGCAGAATGGAACCGTACCTGAAGACAGGAAAGCGGCTCAAGCACTACGCCACAAAGCTGCACGGTACTGCCTTATTCGTAACTTACTTTATCGCAAGATGTTCGGAGGACCCCTAGCTAAATTCCTTGGACCTAGCCAAACGGAATTTGTGATGAAAGAATTCCACGAAGGACATTGTGGAAATCACTCAGGGACGAGATCCATGGTGAAAACACGAATCAGAGCCGGATACTATTGTCCTAAGATGGAAGAAGAAGTTGAGAATTTCGTATCCAAATGTGACAGATGCCAAAGTTTTGCCAATAACATGCATCGACCATCGAAATTATTACATACAATAATATCCCCATGGCCTTTCATGAAATGGGGGATGGATATAGTAGGACCTCTTCCCACAGCTAAAGGACAGGTACGGTTTTTACTCGTACTAACCGACTATTTTACAAAATGGGTAGAGGCAGAAGCGTTCAAACAAGTGCGAGAAAAGGAAGTTAAAAGCTTCTTATGGCAAAACATAGTATGTCGCTTTGGAATACCAAAGGAGATCGTGTGTGATAATGGACCACAATTCATAGGTTCGCAAATCATAGAATTCTTCGAAAGTTGGCAAATCAAGCGGATCACCTCAACGTCGTACCACACCGTGGCTAATGGTCAAGCTGAGTCAACAAATAAGGTCATCATCAACAATATAAAAAAACGGCTGGATATAGCCAAAGGAAACTGGCGTGATGAGTTACCAGCGGTACTATGGGCATACAAAACAACTTCAAAAATAGCCACGGGAGAAACTCCGTTCGCACTTGTTTATGGCTCAGAAGCCTTAATACCAGTGGAGATTGGCGAACCAAGAATAAGGTTATCAACAGCAATGGAAGGTGAAAACAATGATGAATTAAGAACCAACCTGGACCTACTCGAACCACAGAGAGAAGCAACATTAATACGGATGGCAGCTCAAAAACAAATCATAGAGCGTTATTACAACCTTAAAGCTCATCTCAGGTACTTTAAAATTGGGGACTTCGTCCTCAAAAAAGTATTTCAATCAACAAAAGAAGCAGGTGCAGGAAAGTTAAATCCAAACTGGGAAGGACCTTACAAAATCCGAGGCATAGCTGGGAAAGGCGCCTATGAGTTGGAAGCTATGGACGACAGAGTTCTACCAACAAGCTGGAACGCCATCCATCTAAAGAAGTATTACTTCTAAAAGAAAAGAATACCCCCCGTCAGGTATCACACGTTCGATTTTATTTTGAACATTTAAAAATTTTACTAACTTTTTTAGATGATAGGCACAAAGCTAACCCATCACCAGATGATGATATTAGACCTGCAAAGACGCGAGGAAATAACACAATTCCCGGTCTAGGGTTACACTTTCTGATGGACGTTTTAAAAGGGTTAAGCAGTCATCATCTAAAAAACTATATACCTTCGAGTCCGGAATGTTTTTCCTTTTCATGAAAAGGACCACAAGTTAGGAATGATCAAGTGCTCGAGATTTCATTCTTCAAAGCTCAAACACTTGGGGGACTATACAGTATGGAAGGCTAAGACAAAGCAAAGAAGACTATCAGAAAGTCAAAAGCTCGAGCCTAGAGACCTATCTACCCAATGAGACAAGTGACACAAGCAGAATCGAAAGAAATCAAAAGAGCCATCCAAATACAAAGCCTAATGCAAAAAGCAAAAACCTTCGAACATATTCAGGTTGAAAGGCAAAATGTTAGTCACGAGAAAGAAATGTACATCTTTTCAAAACTGTTATAACAAAAACAGTTAGGGGTAAAAGATCATCATCAATATAATCATTCAAAAAAATGTTCTCGAATAAAACAATTATGGATGAATGATCTAAATCCTTGTATTTGTTCAAAAAATTGTTAAGCTGGATTGAATTCCTTATCCTCACAGATCATTCCAATGATCGGCCCGTTGTTGTGAGACGGTAATGGATTGTTAGTCACATTGGCAACTTCCTCATCCCTCAACACCACTCGTTTTTTTTCTATCAAATTCTCAAAGGCCCTCTGAGAGTCCAACAATCCTCTTTATCATGACCCTCTGCCTCCGAATGATAGGCACATCTGGTACCGGTCCTGTATGATAGAGATTCTGGATTAACTTCGTAAATAGGCTAGAGTAAGACTCACCAATAGGGGTGAAGTCGCTTTTCCTGGGAGGCTCATGGGGGTGTGTATTATGTTGGTAGTTGTTTTATGGTGGACGGGGGGGTTATATGGAGCTTGGTGAGGATGGGCATTTCTGGGAGGTGAAGCTCGATTTTGTGTATAATGTTGTTGTGTCTGTGTATAGGATTGGGCATTCACCACCGCATAGGGAGGCGGTTCCACAACATATGTTGCATCTTGATGGGGGTAGTAGTGTTGCGAGGTTCTAGAAGGCGGGTAAGAATAATCACGGGATCGATGAGAGCTTCTTGAACTTGAAGCAATCATGGCTCCTTCTTCCCTCTTCTTTCGATTTGCTAAACCTCCTGAGCCGTTATGAATGGCTAGGGAAGTGGATCTTAAAGCAGATTGACTTATGATCCGGCCAGTTTTCAGGTCGTTTTCTACCATTTCTTCGATTTTTATGGCCTCCGCGAATGGTTTGCCCATGGAAGACGTCATATTCTTGAAATAATCGGCCTCTTGGGTCTGAAAGAAAACATTGACCATTTTTGTCTCATCCATTGGTGGTTTCACTCTGGCTGCTTGCTCACGCCACTTGATAGCGTATTCACGGAAACTTTCCGCGGTTTTCTTCTTGAAATTGGTCAAGGAATTTCTATCTTGGGATATATCGACATTGTATAGAAATTTCCTGACGAAATCTTGGGCCAAGTTGTTCCATATATGCCAATGGGAGATGTCCTGGTCCATGTACCATTCTGACGCAATTCCTGTCAAGCTCTCTCCAAAATAGGCCATCAAAAGCTCTTCTTTTCCACCCGCCCCTCTCAGCTAATTGCAATATCTTTTCAAATGGGAGATCGGCTCTCCATGCCCGTCATATCTTTCGAATTTTGGCATTTTAAATCCAAGGGAACGTGCGGAAATATGCACAGATCGACATAGAAAACATTCTTTTGGCCACTCAGGCCTTGCATGTTCTTAAGACTTTGTTTGATGCTTTTCATCTTCCGAGCTATCTCTTCTTGCTCGGGGTTCCTCACGGTTATTTCATGTTCCATGGGAGACTCATATTGTGGGTGCTGAGGGTAAGAGCTTGGGGTAACACGAGTGGTGTCTAGTAGAAATTGGGGGACTTGAAAAGTAAAAGCTGACGGTTCAAAGCGTGGCCTTGGCACTGTTTGCTGTGACATAGTAGAGGTTGGTGGTGCGGTGAATACTTTGGAAGATATTCCCGAAGATGGTGCCTGGGGGAAAACCTCAGAAGGCATATAATGGGTAAATGAATGGGTTGGTCACCGGGATGGGGACGTTGGTGGTGCCTCCCGTCCTAGGGAAAAATTTAGGAAATCCAGGGATTGTACTAGGTGGTTCTCTGTCGTTGGACCAGGCATCCCACATTTCTAACATATGGCAATACAACCTTCTGTTCTCTTCAGCAGCTGCTGATTCTGATTGTGGGATGGCTGATATTGGGCTATCCTCAGGCTTAATAATGGGTAAATGACTTTCAGAGGCCATAGAAATACTTCCCTTGGATCTTGTGAAGTAAGGATGGGAAGCCAGATTACACAAAACCAACCACCTAAAATAGGACCTGTTTTATTGCACACATAACAACCTGGTTAGTTTGAGACATTTAACAGATATGGAATCACATATTGGGGATGCAATGCACCTGAATAGTTAAACATTTCTAAATATTTTTGCAACGGTTATGTGTTTCATCCCGGCTTTGCTATCTCCCTTTTTTCTTTTTCTTTTTCCTTCTCTCCTTTTCTCTTTTTTTTTTTAAATTTTATGGCTATGATCTGTGGGGATTGCCTACGTATCATGACACCGCATGAATCAGATTATTACGTAGTTTAGGAAATAAATGCGAAATAAAAAAAACACATTTTTTTCATAAAACATATCTTTTTTTTGGTTTTATATTACGTGGACTAAAAAGTAATGACAACTACAAAAGAAAACATACAGACTAAAAATAAACAACAAAACATCTTTGAACAAAACTTGAGAAAGCAGTAAAGTACAGACTCGAAAACTAGAAAGTCAAAAGTACATGAGAGCCTCCACTCGTACTCTGGGAGCCTGCGGGACATCATCCGGTCTTTGTGCAGGCCTTCATGCAATATCTTCCTGAAGGCGGTCTAGGTCCGCTATCACTTGGTGAACAAAGGTCATCACAGAAGTAAAAAACATAGACCTGGTCATGTCTTAACATTTGTGACATTTCATTACGACATAATCGACTATCTCTTTGATTCTCATCCTGATGACACCCTTCTCTCGAGGTAACCGTCTGATTTGCTGCGCCCGAGCTTTCAACACTTGTGTATCCGTGTTGTTTGGTCTTGCAATGGTTGCATGCTTTCTTCTAGTCGGCAAATCAATGTGTAACAATGCTTTCTTTCTGCCTTAAAATCCTTTGTTTGTTGGACCATTTCATTCTCAAGGGCGACTAGCTTTTCCTTCAAAGTTGCTACTTCTTTTTAATATTTCTGCTTCAAATTATTTGGGCTAATCTGGCATGTTCTTCCGCACTTTTGGCCAACTTTTCTTGAGCATTTAGCAAGTCCTTCTCGGACTTAGTCAAGTCAAAACCATAATCATGCACTTTCCGCCTTAGGTTGGTTATAATTTTCTTATCTCTCTCACTTCTTACCGGTGTCTCGGCAGCTATTCTCATTTTCTGAATTTGGGCTCAGAGGGCTTCATTTTCCTTAGCCAACCTTCTTCTTTTCCTTATCCAAGCTAAAAGACCAGATTCATGAAACTAAAACTGCCTTTTGAGTAGCACGTTATAGCAGTTCATTCAAAAACAAACCAGTCTAAATATTGAATATACACATACGAAATCAAATGCAAACATAGTGAGTCACTTAACTATTCATTAACACATTCAAAACAGAGTTACAGAAAGAGTTTCACATACCTAGAAGCAAAATCAATATATGAACTTCACTAAGAAGAATCAGAGATGGAAGATGAAGATCCAACCAGCAAAACAACAACAAAACTCACAGTCAAACAAGCAGATCCGCAGCTTGAGAGCAGTTCGAAATCCCAGAAAGAAAGTGAAGCAAAACTAGTGGAAAATGGAAGAGCAAAACAACTTTTTAAACTTTTTGTTTTTTTTTTCTATCTCTATTTTGATTTCAAAGATTTGTTTTCCAAAAGAAAATCAATGTGGACTAAAGAGGATGTGAAAATTTTCAGTTTGTTTTTCTGCAGAAAGATGAGTCTATTTCTGAGAGGAAAATGTTGAGTCTTAACGTGTGTGTGTGTGTAAGGGAGTGTGAGGTCTTTTATATAAAGTGTAGGAGTGCAAAAGAATAGGGATGAGAGAGGTACAAGGGAATCTTCCACCCTCCCTTAAATTAAGGAAAGTTGGCATCTTTCAAAAACAGAAAATAAACAGTTGTCCAATTTTCAATTTCTGGCACCTTTCCAAAACAGAAAATAAACAACTGTCTAATTTCTGGATATTTCCTTTCACTCTTATCTCTTTACAGATTGAGACAGTTGTCCCTCATCTAGAAACTTCTTTTATTTTCACTCTTTTAACCTTTATATTTTACCTCTTTTTAACCTTATCTTTGACCTAAATCCACTTGTCTCATTACTTTTAACCCTTCAATGGATTCCAAATTGGGCCAGGCCTATTTAAAGACTTGGGCATGTACCTCAATCTTCCTTATAAACCCAATAATGGAACAAAAATCTCCTAATCCACAAATCAAAATCCTACCCTCAATTCCAGTTATTTTAAACCTAAAGGAAATAATTTTAGAAGTTATTAAACCTAATCAATTCTGAAATCTATCTAAACCAATCAACGTAGGGAAAATAACTAATCTAAATTAGACAATCAATGCTGAAAGGTGAAAATAGACTATAGAAGCAGAAGGAGCAACAAGGAAAAGATCAACACAGTTCAAAACAGAAAATACTCAAAAACGCAAAAAAATTAGACGATTAATATAATGTAATTAACTAGTCGAGGTCATGCAAGTAAACTATTAAAGCAAATACAAACTTAATATTCATTGAATCCTAATCGATCTAATAGGTTATACACATGAACACAACTAAACAGAAAACACATGTCTGAGAAAACTGATAACGTGATAAAAGTAACTAAAGCAAGGAAAGATTGGTGCAATTAAATCGAATTCCATTGATTAAAGAAATAACCTAGTTGCCACGAGACTCGTCCAGAATTTGAATTCCTGATGGGACATCTTGGCACGAGGACCCTTAAAACCCAGATATACCAACGGGGCTGAGGTTCAATCTTTCTGTTCTTCAGAGGTATTGAGAGAGACGAGGAGTGTGGGGTAAATACCTGGGGTGGTTTGGGAGTGTCGCCGTAGTGAAGGTGTTTTAGAGTATATGGGCGACTAGGGTTTTTTGAGGTTTTCAGACCTGAAATTGGTGAGGATGGGTGAGGATTTCGGGGAAATTAATGGTAGGATAAGGTTTAGGATGAGGAGAGGAGTGTTGGGTGTAAGTTTGAGGGTGTTTGGAGGTGGTCCGCCAGTGGGGTGGTTTAGAATATATGGGCGGCTAGGGTTTTTGGGTTTTCATATCTACAAATCGGAGTAAACTAGAGGGAATTGGGGGAAACAGTTATGGGATTTGAAGAGAGGGGCGAATGAGCATCGCCTGGTTAGAAGATGGGGTTGTTGGGAGTGGTGCCACCGCCATAGGCGATTTCCAACGGCGGCGGAGGTGAAAGAGAGGAGAGGGAGATGGAGAGATAAAGTTATGAGATGAGTTATAAGGGTTTGGGGGCCTGTCTTCAGACAGTTATAAGGTAATGGGGTAGGGAGTTCATGGCCGTCAGATCTAAGGGGATCAACAGACGAGATTCATCCAGATCAAAACGAGGTCGTTTGGTTAGTAACTGGACTGGACGGGGTTGGGCTGGGGCGGATAAAAAGGATTTTAGGATAATTGGGCCAATGAAGGCTGGTTTTGGCCCAATTTGAAATTACACAAAGCTTCCCTCTTTCTTTCTTTTTTTTTTAAATTTTAAGCCTAATTAAATTAAATAAAATTGTACAATTAAATTAACCATCTATTTCTAACATCAAAATGCATAATTGACTTAAACTAATGAAAGAAAAATACTAATTTTAAAACTAAAAGCTAAATATGTAAAAATGACCATTATTTTTGTGATTTTTGTTTAATAATGCAATTAATTAATAATTTAATCCTAAAAATAAAAACACAAAACCTAAAATGCAATATTTTGACATTTTTGTGGTATTTCCTTGTAATTTAAAAAAAGTGCATTTAAATGCGAACAACAATTAATCAAGAAATTCCAAAAAAATCTATAAAACCATAAAAACAACTAAGAAAAATCTATTTGTTGGTTTTGTAGGAGTATTTTCTTCGGGCAAAAATTACGTGCTCACAAAACATATTCATAAAGAAAACTAAGGTGAGTTCGCAACTTTAAGGGGTCGCTATGTTAGACTGTGTGACTAGAACATCATGTTCGTCCCTTTATCTATATAGGATCCCATAAGCAACCGATTCACTATGAGGCAGAAAATTTCCTTTGTCAAAAATGTGGTAGATTGCGCCATATCCAGTCCAATTGTGGCTATTTTAGCAAATCCGCCATCACCAATAATTCTTATCATAAAATTAAAGAAAATCCTCTTAATCACTCTAAGGATGACCAATGGAAGATAGTCTCATTCACGAAACGTAGAGGTCAATTCATCAAAGAAAAATCTCAAATCCAAAACTCCCCTAAAAATGTTGTCAACTCGGATGGCTATGGCATTAAGGCAAACATTTTCGATGCCAACACTGGTAATACATAATTACCCAACAACTCATCTATAAAGAAAGATCCCCTTTAGCCACCTCCCCTAGATCAATTTCTAAAACTTATAAGATAGACCTAGGAATCAATTTGATATCCTAGATGCATCAGACGACACCCCTATGACACATTCCATCAACTACCCAACCATGGTGTAACCCAAAACAACCAATCTTCACCTTCGACATTATCTATGCAAAGGCCGATTTTCATGGGGTAAAATAACTCCCACGTGGAGGCTAGAAAATCAAAAAATAATTTTAAAGACCACTTGGCTACTTCTAACCTAATCCAAACTCCTACAAACCACGTACTAGAAATGCAACGGCTGGCTAATACTGCCATGCAATACCTCCTCTTCTCATTCCAACTAATGGAAAACGTTAACTCTAGCCCCCTTGTGTCACGTCCCAAAATCGAGGGACGAGACCGGCGCCTAAACGGATGAACCCGGTCAAGCGAACCTGGATTTGCCTTTCCTACCCGACGCATTTCCCCGTGTTCATAATGTACATTTTATAAGTGAAACGGCAAAATAGATTCAAGCATGCGGTTACAACATAAATCCCTTTCTTCTTTTAACATTTTCAACATTAGATATTACCAAAACATACATACTAAGTACAACATTCCCGATACGGGCCCATGATTACCAGTAAGTACAACAACTACCCAAAATATTGTTACAACCCACATAGTGTCTACGGATCCTCTAAGAGTACGGAGAAGAATACATAGACGTGCCGGTAACAAGGCCTTGGCTATACCTCAAAAGGAATGACATAAACAAAATGAGTCAATATGATTTACACACAGCCCCGAGAGGAAGTGAGGCTCACCAAGACTGCTGAAGAGATGGAAGGAAAGGCACCACTAACGGCGATCAACTCTACCTGCCACAGAACCAACTACATCCATTTAAAAGATGTAGCACCCCCGGCAAAAAGGACGTTAGTACCATTGAATAGCACTGGTATGTATGAACGAACCTACTCTAGATAGGATAAACATCAACAGTCAACACAAATAGAGGCATCAGATAACAATACACCGAGGCAAGGAAAAACACAAACAAGAGTTACCACAACCCTCATCCCGTTTTGTCATCTTTTGGTTAATATATCTTTAAGTTCATCTTGTTATTATTATTATTGATCCACCGTGTCGTTGTCACATGGAGTCCGATCTCTGCCCGATCGGCTAATACATCCTAGGTGAGGTCCGAATTTCAATCACATCACATATAACCACCGTGGCTTGTTCTCATGGAGTCCGATCTTTGCCTGAATCGACTAGGCTAACACTGTGGCTTGTGCACAGCACACGGAGTCCGATCTCTGCCCGATCGGCTAGGACATCTCAACTGTAAACAGTGAGGACAATAATCATCATCAAATCATAATCATATCACAATATCAAGTCATCCATGTGTATGGCATGGAGTCCAATCCCAGCCAGACCGAATAGGCCTTCTCACCCCTAGGACATTCTCTTGGTACAATTATGGGTGTTTTAGATCACTTACATCAATTTTATCCTTTTTGATCCCCAACACATATTGTTCTTTGATTCGTCTTCCATATCATTAGAATCATTTGATTCACGTTTCACAACTATTCATCCTTTAATCCATATTCCATAACCATCCATTCCATTAATTCATGTTTCACAACAATTCAAGCTCATGTTTCGCATTCATATTACCGTCTCTTTACCCACATTTCATATCATAGCAACTTTTAATTCATATTTCGTACCATTCTAGTCTTTCATAATTACCACACCTATCATATGCAAGGATCACACACATAGTAGAAGAAGGAATAAAATGATCACGACTCATATACTCAAGTAGCACAACGATATGGTATTAGCATGGAATGACATAGAAGCAAAGATTCCTCAATTAGGCACATAGAACACATATATTCCATAGATATCCGATAAGAGAATCATACCTGGAAAGTGAGAACCATGGGTTTATCCTATGAGGATTAGAGATAGCCATACATACCTTGAGTTGGAATTTCTCTATAATTTCTATCAAAAATCACCAGACCTTATAACGCCTTCAATCTAATTTACAATGGGACACATCCAAACTTAGAGTTAGGAACCTTGAACTAATTTGGGCATTTTATCAACTACTATGTGGTCCTTTAGATTAACTACCATTTTTTAGTGAAAGATTGCCCTAGCTTACTTCCCTTTGCTAGATTATGGAAGATTATTCACATGCATGCAAGGTTTCACTTTTTATTTTCAAGAACCAACCTATGTGTGTTTTATTGTTACACAAAATCTGAGAAATTGGGGAAATAGGGTGAAGACTTACCTCTTTGAGTGAAGAAGATGACAATAACTCGATAATTTCCGGGCTTGAGTGATTTTGGAAAATCAAATTGGATGATGTTGAAACCTTCTCTCTCAAGAACTCTCTTCTTCTCTCTCTATTTTTGGTCAGAAGATCGTTCTAAATGAAGGGAATAGGTGTTTTATAAAATAGGGGTTAGGGTTTTAAATTTAGAAAATAAGAGCCCCGATACAGAGATGCGGTCAGGAATGCGATCGCATTCCTGCTATGTGGTCCGCATTCTTGTCGCATAAATGGCCCTCAAAATGGGCCAAAAGGAGATCGGACTGCCCAGGTATGCGACCACTATGCGGTCCGCGTACCTGTTATGCGATCGCATAGTGCGTCGCATAACCTCACTCGCAAAACCATGGGGCAAGAATGCGACAACTATGCGGCCCGCATTCGTGAAATGTGATCGCATTCTAAGCCGCATAGCTATCTTCAGGTATGTGACCACTATGTGGTCCGCATACCTGTTATGCGATCGCATAGGGCGTCGCATAACGTGCAATTTCTGGAAAAAAATTTAATCTTTCAAGTTCTGGGATACTTTTTACTCAAAATAGGATCGTTTTAAGAATTTCTACAGTTATAACAGCATAGGAACCTACTCGGGCATTATTTTTGACATAGAAATTTTACGGGTCTTTACATCCTCCCCCACTTAAAAATCATTCATCCTCAAATGAGGATCGGGAAATCATTTTGTGTTGAAAACACAATATGCCAACCCCCAGTTTCTACTAACTCCGGTATTTTCTGAAAATTTCGCCAGAGTTTCCTATGTAATTAGGCCTATCTACTTGTCAGAGAGCCCCCGAAACACATGTTCTT
Organism: Nicotiana knightiana; assembly: GCA_005239525.1. NCBI lineage: Eukaryota > Viridiplantae > Streptophyta > Magnoliopsida > Solanales > Solanaceae > Nicotiana > Nicotiana knightiana. Next base: position 34,004 of record ML410330.1, read on the forward strand.
AACTAATTCCACACATAACTAGTTATTTCCTGGCCTTGCACATAATTTGGTCACCTCGACAAGTCTCGTATAATTCAATTATTTCAACATGCCATATACACTTCAATTAATCATTACCAATCTACACTTCAATTAATCATTTAACCACCACATGAGTTTCACATAATTTCATTTACTCCAAGGGGTTGCACATTACTCAAATAGTCACAACATACAGAATTATGGCACAACTTGCGAAGTTACAATAGTAGAGCAATTAGGGGAAAATGGGGTGCTTTTGCACAAAACTGAACATAACATATAATTGCTTAGAGATGACGGTTCACACGATCACTACTAGACTTATTCAAAAAAATGGGGATATTTTTCTTTCATTTCATTTTTCGTTTCCCACGTGGCTTCCTCAACTTGCTGACTTCTCCATAACACTTTAACTGAAGCAATTTCTTTGTTCCTCAATCTAAGGACTTGCCTATCAAGAATAGCAACCGGAACCTCTTCATACGACAATTTTTCATTAACCTCAATAGTCTCAACTGGCATGATGGTTGATGGATCTCCAATCACTTTCTTCAGCATAGACACATAGAACACCGAGTGCACTAATGACATCTCAGGGGGCAATTCCAGCCTATAAGCTGCATGTCCTATCCATTGAGCAATGCTATATGGACCGACATACCTTGGGCTCAATTTCCCTTTCTTCCCAAACCGCATTACTCCCTTCATGGGAGACACCTTCAAGAATACCCAATCGTCTATTTGGAATTCAAAATCTCTACGACGAACGTACGCATAGGATTTCTGACGACTCTGAAAAATTTTCATTCTCTCCTGAATGACTCTAACTTTTTCCATAACTTGGTGCACAAGGTCTGGTCCTAACGATTCTGCCTCACCAACCTCAAACCATCTGATCAGAGATCTACATCTCCTTTCGTACAATGCCTCAAATGGGGCCATCTGAATACCAGCATGGAAACCGTTATTATAAGCAAATTCTATAAGCGGCAATGATCATCCCAGCTACCCTTGAAATCTGATACACAAGATCGTAACATGTCTTCAAGCGTCTAAATGGTCCGCTCTGCCTGCCCATCAGTTTGTGGATGGAATATTGTGCTGAGATTCACATGAGTACCCAAACCTTGCTGAAATTTTCTCCAAAAGTTAACTGTGAACTGGGCCCCTCCAACCGATATAATAGATACTGGAAAGCCTGACTATTTCTTTGATATACAACTGAGCGTACTGTTCTACAATACTGGTGGACTTGACTGGCAAGAAGTGAGATGATTTTGTGAGTCGATCCATTATCACCCAAATCGAGTCGAACTTTCGCTGAGTGTAGGGTAACCCTACCACAAAGTCCATATTGATCATCTCCCATTTCCACATCGGTATTTCCATAAGCTGCATCAATCCACCGGGCCTCTGATGCTCGACCTTCACTTGCTGATAATTTGAACTTAGCCGCAAAGTCCGCCACACCCCTCTTCATGCCATTCCACCAATAAATTTCCTTGAGATCGTGATACATTTTCGTAGAACCGGGGTGTACGGAATACTTGGAATTATGAGCCTCTGCCATTACCCTTTCCTTGAGATCATCCACATGTGGAACACATAAACTCTCTTGACACTGCAGGACACCGTCATCATTGCCGGGTGAGAATGTTGAAGTCTTGTGATTCAAAATTACTTCCCTCAATTGTGCCAAAGACGGATCCCTGAATTGATTTCCCTTGACTTCTGCTACAAGCGAAGATTCTGCTCCATTATGCACCACGACATCCCCTTTGCCTGAGGTCGAAAGACAGACCCCCAGATTAGCCAACTAATAAACTTCCCGAGCCAAAAGCCTCTGACCGGCTTCCAAATATGCCAAGCTAACCATGGATTTCCGACTAAGAGCGTCGGCTACCACATTCGCCTTCCCTGGATGGTACAAAATATTCAAATCATAGTCCTTGAGCAATTTTAACCACTTCCGCTGCCTTAAGTTCAACTCCTTCTGCTTGAATAAATACTGAAGACTCTTGTGGTCTGTGAACACGTCCACATGGACCCCATAAAGATAATGCCGCCAGATTTTCAATGCAAACACAATCGCCGCGAGCTCTAAATCATGCGTCGGATAATTCTTCTCATGATTCTTGAGCTGCCTTGAAGCATACGCAATAACTTTACCATATTGCATCAACACACACCCCAAACCAACCCTTGAAGCATCACAATAAACTACAAATCCCTCCAAACCTTCTGGCAAGGTCAACACTGGTGCCGAAGTCAATTTTAATTTCAATTTCAATTCCTGGAAACTCTTTTTACAAAAACAAACGGTCCATTTATTGATGGGCGAATGACGGGGATTGAACCCGCGTGTGGTGGATTCACAATCCACTGCCTTGATCCACTTGTCTACATCTGCCCCTACCCCCGCACAGGTTGAAGTCTCTATCTACGATCAGATCTGAATCTCACTCATTTTCAGGTAAGATTTACTTAGCTCGCTCCTTGCTCACGGAGCAAAAAGAAAATCGTTATCGGATTTCCATCGATGACTTAAGCCTCTTTCTTAATGAACTTTAAAGACCGGCCATTATTAGACTCTTCTTATGCTTTTTTTTCATTGGACCACTGGAACTTAACCTCCTTCTGCGTCAGCTTAGTCAGTGGGGAGTCGAATCCCTCCACGAACCTCTGATAATATCCATCCAAACCCAAGAAACTGCAAAGCTCTGTCGGGGTTGTTGGTCTAGGCCAATCTTTTACCGCTGCAATCTTTTGGGGATCAACCCGAATCCCTTACATGGCCCAAAAAGGTGACAGATTCTAGCCAAAACTCACATTTTGAAAACTTTGCATAAAATTGGTGTTGATGAAGAGTCTGCAGAACTGCCCTAAGGTGATTAGCATGATCTTCCTGACTTCACGAATAAACAAGGATATCGTCAATGAAGACAATCACAAAGGAGTCAAGAAACGGTTTGAAAACCCGATTCATAAGATCCATAAAAGCTGTTGGGACGTTGGTTAGCCCAAAAGACATTACAAAGAATTCGAAGTGCCCATAACGAGTCCTGAAGGCGGTCTTAGGAATATCTTGCTCTCTGATCCTTAACTAGTGATATTGTTTAACCAAAGAATTAGACCCTTTGACTAAAGATTATTTTTAAGATGAATACGGGTTACTGATAATCAATGAAATGGAGAAAAATGAATAACATACAATATTGCAGAAATATAGAAAAGCGAAGTCAATTATATTCGAGAATCAGATGCCTTTACAAGTTGTATTCTCCTCCCTTATATAGGAGATTCTTATAACGTACAACTCTTGCTATAGTTTCTCATTAATGACTAATTATGACATTAATGAGGCGTTACAAAGAATAACGGTAATTGGGGTACAGTTACATAACGTTCGAGTAATCAATTGTGGGTCTTTGAATCTGCCCGTAGCTGTGTCTAGATTCATTCTAACCGTGCCTCTCTCCTGTTTTGATCAAGTTGAGTTTCCCGTGGCTGATAAGATCAAGGGTTCACTGAACCGTGCCTCTTTTTACCGTACCTCTTCAAAGGATCACATCCAGCTGTCGCATTTTCCTGTGTCCACGTGACTGGCTGAGTTGTCAAAAGTTGTCTTACATATGAAACTCTTTTTTACCAATACAGATAGTCCCCCCACTTACCATATATTTAACGATTAATATTTGGTAAGTGGATATTCATTTATGGCGAGAATATTTTGCCGCCGCTTTTCTTCGAATCATTGTATCCTTCTCTACACCATAGGCGTCGTTTGTCACTTCCATTTAATGCTTGTACCACGTGTCCTTTTTAGATTGGTTCTGCATTTACTCAGCACCTTTTCAAGAAAACAGGTGAGCCCGAAGTGTGACTCAAGCCTTTGATAGGTCCCTCTGAGAAAGCAAAGTTATCCAGCCATGGTGCTCTTACATGGGCCAATGAGGTCGTGCATACTTCTTTGAAGGTATGATGCAAGTTATCCTCTTTCATTTTCGTATATGAAATTTACCGTATCTAACTGGTTTATTTATTGTAGATTAACCTTATAGGCATGGAGCTTATGAAGAGGATTTCAAACACGGACCAAGAGACAAAAGAGTTGCAGGTTGATGTTGATAATTGGAAAGCACAGTGTGATAGCCTAAGGATTGACATGGATGCTTGAGTGCCTTGAAGCGGAAGATGAGACTCATGGTAGCAGAACTGGCAATAGAGAAGGTTTCTTACAGTCAGGATGACAAAGATAAGAGTGTTCTGGAGTCTTCGTTCGCGAAGCAGCTGTCCCGTGCCTCAGAGGATATTAGAGACTTGAAAAACTTGTTGACGCAGAAGGAGGAATACTTAGGCGAGCTCGTGCAATCACTCACTCGTACTCAAGAAGACCTTCATAAGGCTTTAGACAAAGCTCAAACTTTAGAGGAGTCGATTGTACCATTAAGGGCCGCCCATGAAGCTGCGGAAGCGGAGAAGGATGGATTGAGAGCTGAGCTTCAAGAATGGGCAAAGTATTATGAAGATCTGGAAGAGGTGGCTGTTGTCTACGTGAGCTGGGCGTATATGAATTCTCACCTTGACACATTGATGGAAATGAGTCAAGAGGGTTTTAACCTTAGTGCTGAAATAGCTAAAACTAAGGAAGCCATGGAGAAGGCTCAACAAGGTCATAACCTCTCTTCACCTAATGGTGAGATTCCAGCCGCTCATGCCTCTTCATCCCCAGTTGCTCCCGTTCCTTCTGCCAGTGAAGTCAACCCCTCTCTTGAAGAAATTTAGTTGGTTCATCCCT
>ML410330.1:40804-59233 GCA_005239525.1 Nicotiana knightiana
TCCCCCAAGTGTTTGAGCTTTGAAGAATGAAATCTCGAGCACTTGATTATTCCTTCCTTGTGGTCCTTTTCCTGAAAAGGAAAAACATTCCGGACTCGAAGGTATATAGTTTTTTAGATGATGACTGTTTAACCCTTTTCAAAACTTCCATCAGAAAGTGTAACCCTAGACCGGGAATTGTGTTATTTCCTCGCGTCTCTGCAGGTCTAATATCATCATCTAGTGATGGGTTAGCTTTATGCCTATCATCTAAAATGGTTAGTAAAATTTTTAAATGTTCAAAATAAAATCGAACATGTGATACCTGACGGGGGGTTATCTTTTCTTTTAGAAGTAATACTTCTTTAGATGGATGGTGTTCCAGCTTGTTGGTAGAACTCTACCGTCCATAGCTTCCAACTCATAGGTGCCTTTCCCAGTTATGCCTCGGATTTTGTAAGGTCCTTCACAGTTTGGATTTATCTTTCCTGCACCTACTTCTTTTGTTGATTGAAAGAATCTTTCGAGGACGAAGTCCCCAATCTTGAAGTACCTGAGATGAGCTTTACAGTTGTAATAACGCTCTATGATTTGTTTTTGAGCTGCCATCCATATCAATGTTGCTTCTCTCCGTGGTTCGAGCAGGTCTAGGTTGGTCCTTAATTCATCGTCGTTTTCACCCTCCACGGTTGTTGAGAACCTTATGCTTGGTTCGCCAATCCCCACAGGTATTAAGGCTTCTGAGCCATAAACAAGTGCGAACGGAGTTTCTCTCGCGGCTATTCTTAAAGTTGTTCTGTATGCCCATAGTACCGCAGGTAACTCATCAGGCCAGTTTCCTTTGGCTTTATCCATCCATTTGTTTAGATTGTTGATGATGACCTTATTCGTTGACTCAGCTTGACCATTAGCCATGGGGTGGTACGGCGTTGAAGTGATCCGCTTGATTTGCCAACTTTCGAAGAATTCTGTGATTTGCGAGCCTATGAATTGTGGGCCATTATCACACACGATTTCCTTTGGTATTCCAAAGCGGCATATTATGTTTTGCCATAAGAAGCTTTTAACTTCCTTTTCTTGCACTTGTTGGAACGCTTCTGCCTCTACCCATTTTGTAAAATAGTCGGTTAGCATGAGTAAAAACCATACATGTCCTTTAGCTGTGGGAAGAGTTCCCATTATGTCCATATCCCATTTCATGAAGGGCCATAGGGATATTATTGGATGTAATAAATCCGCTGGTCGATGCATGTTATTGGCAAACCTTTGGCATCTATCACATTTGGATACGAAGTTATCGGCTTCTTATTCCATCTTAGGCCAATAATATCCAGCTCTGATTAGTGTTTTCACTAAGGATCTCGCCCCTGAGTGATTTTCACAGTGTCCTTCGTGGACTTCTTTCATCACAAATTCCGTTTGGTTAGGTCCGAGGCATTTAGCTAGGGGTCCTCCGAACATCTTGCGGTAAAGTGAGTTGCAAATAAAGCAGTACCGTGCAGCTTTGCGGTGAAGTTTTTGAGCTGCTTTCCTGTCTTCAGGTACGGTGCCATTCTGCAAAAAATTAAGAATTTCGTTTCTCCAGTCCCAGGTTAGGTTGTTGAAAGTTACCTCATTCCTGTCCTGGTCTATTATTGAATGAAATAGTTGAACGACAATTGTATTGTCTTTGTTCGTTACTTCCGTGACTGCTGCGAGGTTAGCTAGTGCATCTGCTTCTGCATTTTCCTCTCTAGGTATTTGCATTACCTTCCATGTTTTGAATTGTCTCACGAGCTCTCGTGCTTTTTCAAGATACTGTTGCATTCTAGTCTCTCGAGCGATGTAAGTCCCCTGTATCTGATTTACTACCAGTAGGGAGTCGTTGTTGATCATAATTTTCTCAATTGAGAGCTCACGTGCGAGTTCAAGCCCTGCAGTAACAGCTTTGTACTCTGCTTCATTGTTAGTTATAGGATAACACTTGATAACTTGCCGTGTCTTTTCACCCGTGGGTGATATTAAGACTATGCCTAAGTCGGCACCTTTATATTTGAAGAACCATCGGTGAACAAGGTCCATAGGCCTGGATTAGCACCGTTAAAGAGTTGTAACTCTTTTTCTACTTCAGGTACAATGCTATTACTAAAGTCAGCAACAAAATCAGCTAGTATTTGAGACTTAATTGCAGTCCTAGGCTGATAGATTATTTCATGCTCACTTAATTCTATGGCCCACTTGGCTAATATTCCTGACAATTCGTGTTTATGCAGAATATTTATTAATGGATATGAGGTCACAACGGTGATTGGGTGGCATTGAAAATATGATCGTAATTTTCTAGATGTCATTATTAAAGCTAAGGCTAACTTTTCCAGATGTGGATATCTAGTCTCAGCATCTAGCAAAGTTTTACTTACATAATAGATAGGTGATTGTTTACCTTTTTCTTCTCTTACCAGTACTGCACTTACAGCAATTTCTGAGACAGCCAGGTAGATGTACAATCTTTCCCCTTCTTTTGGCTTTGAAAGCAGTGGTGGTTTCGATAGATAAATCTTCAGATTCTTGAGGGCTTTCTGACATTCTTCAGTCCATTCAAACTGATTCTGCTTTTTGAGAACTGAGAAGAATTTAAAATTTTTTTCTGAAGATTTAGAAATAAACCTACCCAAAGTTGTTATTCTCCCTGTTAGTCTTTGAACTTCCTTTTTATTTGTTAAAATAGCAGGTATTTCCTCTATAGCTTTAATTTGAGCGGGATTTACCTCTATTCCTCTGTTTGATACAAGGAAACCCAAAAATTTACCCGATTTCACTCCAAAAGCACATTTCTCTGGATTTAACTTCATATTATACCTGCGTAAAATATCAACAGCAGTAGAGAGATGCTAGAAATGGTCTTGTGCTTATGTTGATTTTACCAACATATCATCAATATAGACTTCCATCATCTTTCTAAGATGTTCTTGGAACATTTTAGTCACTAACCTTTGATAGGTGGCTCCAGCGTTTTTTAAGCCAAAAGGCATAACTTTATAACAGTAAGTCCCCCTGTTTGTAATGAAGGAAGTTTTTTCCTCATCTGAGGGATTCATTTTAATCTGATTATAACCAGAATATGCATCTAAGAAGCTCAATAATTCATGACCTGTTGTGGCATCAATCATTTGATCTATATGTGGCAATGGGAATGAATCTTTGGGGCATGCTTTATTTAAGTCAGTATAATCTACGCATACTCTCCACTTTCCATTCTTTTTAGGTACTACCACGGTGTTTTCAAGCCACTTAGGGTTTGTTACCTCTCGTATCGAACAATTCTTCAAGAGTTTTTGTACCTCTTCGTCGATCACTTGGTTCTTGAATGGTCCTTGCTTTCTTTTCTTCTGCTTAACAGGTACGAAGGATAGATCTTCATTTAGTTTATGAGTCATCACTTCTGGTGGGATGCCTGTCATATCTGAGTGGGACCACGCAAAGCAGTCTGCGTTAGCCTTTAAATAATCAATTAACTTACCTCTTCGAGCAGGGCCTAGCCTCGTGCCTATATACACTTTCTGCTCAAGCTTTTGTTCAGATAATGGAACAGCTTCGAGCTCCTCCGTAGTTGTTTTGATGTGCTCATCTTCCTCCAGTTCATGAATGACGTCCGGTCTGAAATCTGCATCTGTGTGGTATAGTACACCTTCCGTGGTAACTTGATTGTCCTTCTCGTAAGTATTTTCTTTCGTACCTGTTTCAGCAATAATACCTTATGTACCTATTTGGGTAGTAATTTCTTCCGTGCCCGTTTGGGTGGCATTACCTGCTTGGGAGATTCCCTTATCTCGTAATTCTTCCACCTCTATTTTCTTGTTGTAGTGTACCAGAGAGTTTATATTTCTTGTGGTCTGCTGATCGCCTTTGATTTGTTGAATCCCCCATTCAGAGGGGAATTTAATTACCTGATGCAACGTGGAGGGTATCGCTTTCATGTCGTGGATCCATGGCCTTCCCATGATCACATTATAATCCATGTCAGTATCGATGACTTGGAACTTGGTACCTTTGATCACTCCCTCAGCGTAAGTGCTAAGCTCAATTTCTCCTTTTGTTATAATCGTAGAGTTATCAAACCCTGATATGGCTCGTGCCCTTAGGATTACTTGATTCCCCAGTAGCATTTCTTCCACGACTCTTAACAAAATAATATTGACTAAACTGCCTGGATCAATCAATACTCTTTTTACGTTAGTGTTTTGAATAAGTAAAGATATTATCAAAGCATCATTGTGCGGAAGCATTAATCCGTTGATATCTGCATCATCGAAGGTTATATTGTCTTCTTCCATATTTTCATGAGCCTGCTTTCCATGTGTAATTGTGAACTTTGTGGTTGTTTTGCAGATCACTCTATTTACTTCTTCACCTCCGTGTATCACATTAACGGTTCGTTTTGGAGAAGGAGGCTTTGGGGGCTCCTGCATGTTCCTCATATATGCCTGTTTACCTTTATCACTAAACAATTATGTTAAATAGCCCTGTTTTAATAAATTTTCTACTTCACCTTGTAAAAATCTGCAATCCGCAGTTTTGTGCCCATGATCGTTATGGAATTCACCCCAGTGATCTGGGTTTCTTCTACTTGGATTTGACCGCATCTCTTTGGGCCACTTAACCTTGTCTCCTATGTTCCTCAATATAGAGACAAGTTCAATAGTACTTACATTAAAGGTATGATCCCAATTTGAGTACTACCTCTAGGTCGCTCATCTCGATCTTTTCTGGATCTAGACGAGGATGAGACTACATCTCTTCCTTGTGGTCTATAGTCCGACCTAGTGTTTTCGAACCTGGGGCGGATANGAACGAGCAATGATATCTTCTTCTATTATGAGTTTAGTATTGTACCTGTTATATACACCGTTCCATATTGTAGCAGGTAATTCTCTTAGACTTTCCTTAAGTCATCTCGTGGCTTCTGAGCTTTTATCATTTAGGTTTCTTGCAAATGCCATGGCTGCCCAATTATCAGGCACCCTGGGTAACTGCATTCTTTCTCGTTGAAACCTTTCTACAAACTCACGGAGTAGTTCCGTGTCTCCTTGTTTTATTTTGAATATGTCTTCCATTCTCTTCTCAACTTTTTGTGCACCAGAGTGTGCTTTTATAAACAAATCTGCAAGAAGAGAATACCATGTTAGGACCCCTTTGGTAAGTGTTTCCCCAAATGTTTTGACAAGGACTAGTTCAATCTCTTGTTTTGTTAAGTCGCTGCCTTTTACCCTAGTAGTGAAAGCAGTCACATGGTCACGTGGGTCAGTTGTTCCATCATATTTGGGAACGTCAGGCATTTTAAACTTCTTGGGTATAGGCAAGAGAGCCGCACTTGGCTTTCAAGGTTGTTGAGAATATCTACCAACATCAATGCCTTAGATGATAGGTGGTACTCCAAGAATTTGTTCGATACGATCGTTCTGATCCTTCATCTGTTTCTGCATGGTTAGCAGTAAATTTTGTAATTTTGAGTTATTAGATATACCTGGTCTCGTTTCGAGAGATTCATTAGGAGTATCTCCTCTTCCTGAGTTTGCCAACCCAGATTGAGGATTTTCCATGGTGATGGTGTTATTGGGGGGTGGCGTCGGCGGTGTAGGTAACGCTGCCGGTAATCCTCTCGCAAATTCTTACAAAGCTTGGCTCACATACTTCGCAATCATTTGCTTTACACGATCTTGTTCCACAGTTTGATCATTATCACTGTTGTTTCTATTGGATCTTTCTGGGGATTGTTCCCTTGAACCACGTGGGGTTCCCGAAGGCGATGGAACTGGGGTTCCACTCCTTTGCTGGTTGTTGTCGTTGGAGTTTGACATAGTTCAGAGGATATCACTTGAAAAGCAAACAAAGATTATCAAATTCTCGGTAACGGAACCAATTTGTTTAACCAAAGAATTAGACCCTTTGACTAAAGCTTATTTTTAAGATGAATACGGGTTACTGATAATCAAGGAAATGGAGAAAAATGAATAACAGACAATATTGCAGAAATATAGAAAAGCGAAGTCAATTATATTCGAGAATCAAATGCCTTTACAAGCTGTATTCTCCTCCCTTATATAGGAGATTCTTATAACGTACAACTCTTGCTATGGTTGCTCATTAATGACTAATTATGACATTAATGAGGCGTTACAAAGGATAACGGTAATTGGGGTACAGATAGATAACGTTCGAGTAATCAATTGTGGGTCTTTGAATATGCCCGTAGCTTTGTCTAGATTCATTCTGACCGTGCCTCACTCCTATTTTGATCAAGTTGAGTTTCCCGTGGCTGATAAGCTTGAGGGTTTACTGAATCGTGCCTCTTTGTACCGTACCTCTTCAAAGGATCACATCCAGCTGTCCCGTTTTCCTGTGTCCACGTGACTGGCTGAGTTTTCAAAAGCTGGCTTACGTGTGAAACTCTTTTTTACCAATACAGATGCTCGGACCGTAAATCAATCTTTGAGAAGAACCTAGTACCTTGCAATTGATCGAATAAATCATCTATCCGAGGCAATGAGTATTTATTCTTGATGGTGACCTTGTTGAACTGCCGATAATTAATACACATCCGAAGCGATCCATCCTTCTTTCTGACAAATAGAACCGGTGCGCCCCAAGGCGACACACTAGGCCTAATGAAACCCTTTTCTAATAGGTCCTTCAATTTCCCTTTTAACTCTCACAATTCTACTAGCGCCATTTGGTAGGGTGGAATAGATATTGGCTGCATATCTGGCAATAAATCAATCCCGAAATCAATCTCTCTATTAGGTGGAATCCTAGGAAGCTCGTCCGGAAAAACCTCAAGAAACTCACAACAGGCACGGATTCAGGAGCAGGCACCTCTGAAGTGGTGTCCGCAACCCGGACCAAGTGGTAGATACACCCCTTCCTAATCATCTTCGAGGCCTTAAGGTAGGAAATAAACCTGCCTCTTGGCGCAACATCATTCCCCTTCCATTCAATAACTGGTTCCTCAGGAAACTAGAGCCTCATAATTCTGGCTCGGCAGTCGAGTTTAGCAAAGCACGAGTAGAGCCAATCCATCCCCATAATCACATCAAAATCTACCATTCCTATCTCAATAAGATCGGTCGTGGTATCCCGACCACACACCATGACAACACAATTTCTATAGACTCGCACGGCCGTAATAGAATCACCAACCGGAGTCGACACGGAGAACGGCTCAAGAAGTTGTTCGGGTTCTACCCCAAAACTTGAAGCAATAAAAGGGAGTAACATATGACAAAGAAGAATCGGGATCAATAAGAGCATAAACATCATGTGTTTGAATAGTCAGAATACTTGTGACAACATCTGGAGAAGCCTCTGCACCTGTTATGCGATCGCATAGTGCGTCGCATAACCTCCCTCGCAAAAACCATAGGGCAAGAATGTGGCCCGCATTCGTGAAATGCAATCGCATTCTAGGCCGCATAGCTGTCCTCAAAATGGAAAGCAAACTATCCAGGTATGCGACCATTATGCGGTCCGCATAACTTTTATACGATCGCATAGGGCGTCGCATAACGCGCAATTTCTGGAAAATTTGATCTTTCAAGTTCTGGGATACTTTTTACTCAAAATAGGACCGTTTTAAGAATTTCTACAGTTATAACAGCATAGGGACCTACTCGTGCATTATTTTTTACATAGAAATTTTACAGGTCTTTACACCTTGAAATTAAATACAACACACTATCCCCATCAGAATCCATGCAAATAGATAGCAAATCCGCCATATCTATCTTCAAAAATTACTAACACTCAAGTACTCTATGAAGCCAGTGGCATTATAACCCCCATACAAACTAATAATGTCATGCCCCCCACTCCATCTTCATAGAAGAACTCATCTTCAATGTCTCTTACTTCAAATTCCATGCTTGAACCCCACTCACATGGACAACCTTCCTCCCCTCCCACCACACAACAACCCACTCACTTACTCAACCACTCCCCTTCCTCTGAACCATCAACCACAATCATGGTTGGAGAGGGGAATCTTAGGTCATGATGTATCCTTCAATCTAGAGATCGAAGGCCAGGAGGTGGTGATAATCCTTCAGAACCAAAACTTCTTAGCACAATTGTTAATAGAATGAATGCAACTGGCGATGAACAACTATGTCAACCAAATCTGCCTGACTAATATCTTGAATCGAATTGCTCAAAATACATCCCCAGCCTTAGTCCATGCCATGAAAGCTCACTGGGGCCTTCCCTCTCACTTCAACCCGACCTACGGGAAACAACCCCTCCAATCCCTACCCTTTTTTCCACCACAAAACCTAGTGAACTCAGTATTTGTGTCCTAGCAATCAGTAGACCAAAACCAACATTTGAACAACCATACGACACCACAAAACCAAGAAAATTCGGCTTCAATGGAAGTTCATCCACCTCCCAACGTACCAAACATGGGAAACCACTTACCAGGGAAGGAAGATACTATATCCAGGCCATTAAGGGAATCTCGAATAAAATTCAAAAGCCTCAAAGAAATAGCAATCTTGCTCTACAAGGAGAGGCAACACAAGAAATCTATCGTTAGCTGCCCAACAGCATTGTTCAAATGCTCAATTACATCAGTCCACCACTATATCCAGCAGTAGGGAAATATGCAGTGATGCTCAACCCATCTCTGAGGGACGGCCCACCTTTACGTTTGGAGGAGAACCAGGGGAAACATACCATGCAATCTCTCTAAATGAATCGACCAATTAATTTCATAGTGTGGAATGTGAGAAGGGCTAATAATTCTAACTTTCGTAGGAACTTTAGGGATATCATTGATACCCATATTCCTTGGATAGTTGCTCTTCTAGAAACTCACATGCAGTACCATGTTGCTGTTCAACATGAGTTCAATTTCTCTAAAATGGTGTAGGTCCCAGCTAATGGCCGTTCTAGTGGAATAGCTATTATGTGGATGCATACCATGGTTACTGTTGATGAAGTCGTTAGGGATGATGAGGATTTACATTCTATGATTAAGGTACTTTCAAATAATAATCCTTGGCTTTTTAGCGCTATTTATGCTAGTACTGACATTATAAAACGTAATTTAATGTGGCATAATCTTAATAATATCTATTGTAATTACAAGGGTCCTTCACTTGTTAGTGGAGATTTCAATGATGTTCTCTCAACTGATGATAAGTGGGGGGGTGTAACGACCCGGTCGGTCGTTCCGGGAGTTTAGCCCGTTTTCCCCATTTAGGCTTCATTGCTTGTGTGGTTCATCTCTTTTGTGTGGCGTTGGGTTGGTTGACTCAGGGTCAGAGTGGTCATGGTGAAAAATGAGACACTTAGTCTCTTAAGTTAGCCTTATAGTCAGAAAAGTCAATCGGAAGTTGACTATTGGGTAAACGACCTCGGAATGTGGATTTTATAGCTTTGATAGCTTTGTTAGGTGATTTGAAACTTACGAGTGTGTTCGGAATGAAGTTTTGATGTCCGATGTAGAATTAAGCTTGAATTGACAAAAGTTAGTTTTTGGCGGTTTCCGATCGGCAGTGGAAAATAGGCTATCAGGGTCGGAATGGAATTCCGGAAACTGGAGCAGGTTTGTAGCGACATTCTGGATGTGTGTGCAAATTTTCATATCATTCGGACGAGGTTTGGTTAGTTTCGGCATCGCTGTGAATTTCGAAAGTTTGAATATCTTTAGGCTTAAAGCATGGGTTGATTTGGTGTTTCGATATTATTTTGGGTGTTCCGAGAGCTCGACTAAGTCCGAGTGATCATTTATGACTTGTTTGTATTTTTGGTTAGGGTCCTGAGGGCCTCGGGTTGAGTTCTGATGGGTAACGGCATGATTTTTGGCATTTTGGAGTTGCTGGTGTGAAGCTTTATGGTGTTTCCGCACCTGTGGATAGGGAACCGTAGGTGCGAGCCCGCAAAAGAGGACAAGGCTCCGCAGATGCGGAAGTTGGCTAGATCAGTGAAGGGCACAGGTGCTTGACTTGGACCGCACCTGCGGAGTCGCAGGTGCGGAGGATCTGTCGCAGGTGCGCAAATGTCCCTTTAAGTGAATTCTCTCAGATGGGCACCTGGGGCCGCAGGTGTGGGTCCACAGGTGCGAGAAAAGGACCGCAGGTGCGGTCATCACTGGGCAGAACCTATAAAAAGAACCCTTAGCGAATTTTTGCCATTCTTTCACCATTGTTTATCGGGTTTGAAGCTTTTGAAGGGTTTTGGAAGAGGGGAATCGATAGTTCTTCATTGAGGTAAGGATTTTGGACTTAAAACTCGTTTATATGTGATTAAAGGTCTGATTAATGGCGAAAATTGGGGAAAAACATTGCTAAAATAGGTAATTAGGGCTTGTGATTTAGAGACCTTAAAATGGTAATTTGAAGGGTCATTTAGACTCCGATTTCAGTGTTCTTGGTATGTATAGACTCGTGGGAGGATGAGGATTTTTTTTGTGTAAATTTCGTCGAGTTCCAATACGTGGGCCCGGGGGTCGGGTTTGACTAATTTCGGGATTTTTGAGTGTTTTTTAGGTTTCGTTCCTTGGCATATTATAATGATATACATCTGATTGTTGGTAGATTTCGAGCACTCGGAGGCCGGATTTAGAGGGAAAGGCACTATAGAATAGTATTTTAGCCGGTTTTGAGGTACGTAACATTTCCAAACTTGGTTCGGACGGTTTGAAACCCCGAGCTAAATGATTTTTGACTATAATTGAGGTGACGCACATGCCAAGTGACGGGCGTGGGGGCGTGCACCGAGTATTCGTGGCCTGGCTTATCCCATGGCATTTTTCTAGTAGCTATTACTGATGGATATTCGCAGTTCTATTGATGTAGTAATTGTGAACCTGTTAGAAATCATGTTAAGTATAAATTCTAGGCTTCACGTCGAAATATCTAAGACCCGAGTGGTCGTATATTACTGTCTCATTTTGTGATTATTTGATTTCATATACTCAGTCCTGTTATAGCATATCACTTCATACCTCAGTCTCAATACTGTTAATTATATGCATACTTATCATTGTTTCGGGCTGATGGATGCATATGTTGTCCATGTGAGTGAGACTGGAGAGTAATGACTGAGTGAGGCCGAGAGCCTGTTATTGTGATGACCCAAGGGGTCATTTTATAAAATTAGACTACGTTCCATGCTTAATAGCCATAATAAGACGAAAATTAAACATCTCGATTTGCGTGCGCAGTCCGGGCGTGAAACCGGAAAGCCTTTATGTGAAAATATGAGAAATAGTGCTTTTTAGAATTTAAATTTGATAAAAGTTGACTTTGATCAACAATTTGAGTAAACGGACTCAGATCTGTGTTCCGACGATCCCGGGAGGTCCGCAAGAAAATATGGGACTCGGGCGTATGCTCGGAAATGAATTCCGAGGTCCCAAGCCTTAGAAATCAATTTTTGAAAGAAATTATATTGCTGAAATAGTTGTGAATTAAGGAAAAGTAATAATGCCAAAAATTATTGGTATCGGGTCTGTATTTTGGTTCCGGAGCCCGGTACAGCTTGGTTATGATATTTAAAGGTTAATAGTGAAATTCGGTGAAAAATGGAGTTCGTTTGACGTGATTCAGACATCCGGTTAAGAAATTATGAACTTTAAGAGTTTTTGTTGAAAATGATGAGTTTTGAGGTTTAATTCATATATTTACATGTTATTTCCATCATTTTATCGCACGAGCAAGTCCATATGATGTTTTTAGACTTGCGTGCATGATTTTTTTAGAGCCCCCGCGATCCCACTGCCCCTGCCCCCTACCCTGTGCGATTGCACAGTCCCTCCTGCGATCGCACAGCTCAATTGTCCCTTACCCTGATCTTTATATGCGATCGCACAGTTGCCCAACCCAGCTAATATAAATACTTGTTAAAGAACGGGCAGAACACTTTCTTCTCCAAATTTTCGAAGTTCCAGCCCTAAAAATGATTTTTCTTCATCAATCTTCATCCCCAATTCATCGGTAATCAATCTCAAACCTTGTTCTTTAAATCCCTTTCTATTTTGTATCACTTTTAAAGCAAAACAAAGAATTTTCATGGTAAAAATCTAGGTTTTGGGTAGAATTAGGGAATTTTGTAAGAATCGAATTTTTATATCAAATTAAGGTCGTATTTCAAAACTAATAGAATATTTGGGTTCGTGGGTGAATGGATAAACGTAATTTGGTCTGGACCCCGAGTTTAGACCAAGCGGGCCCGGGGTCGGGTTTTCACTTTTTTTTAGAAAACTTAGGAAAAATTAGATTTTTCAATAAAGTTAGTTCCTTTAGAATTAGTTAATGATATTAAGTTAATTTTGATTAGATTCGGGCAATTTAGAGGTGAATTCAAAAGGAAAAGCAATAATTGAGCAGTGGGTGGCCTGCGGAATTGAGGTAAGTGTTTGGTCTAACTTTATCTTGAAGGAATAGGACTCCCCACTTGTTTGCTATGTGAAATGCGTGGGCGTGGTGTATAGGTGTGGTGATGAGTATCTATGCACCACCCAAATTAATTGTTAAACATGATTCCCCCTTCTCGTTCCCAACTTAATTGATTATTGTCCTAATTGTTATATGTTCATTATTGATTCTATGACTATTTGTCCTTGTTGATCTGTTGTTAGATATTGTTGTGATTATTTGGAAAGAGTTTTGGTTGTTTGAGCTGGTTTCCTTGTGATATGTATTACGGTTGAGAGGTTTGGTATTATTTTTACATATATATATATATATATATATATATATATATATAGATACACACACATTCTTGGTAGTTTCGTTTGATAATATTGAGGAATTTGTGAGAAATGCAGTCTAACTGTTTCGTAATTGTTGTTGTGAGTGTGTTAACAATGTTGGTTGTTCTCTTGAGTTTATCTTAGTATATAAAGACTGAGCTGGATATACAGCGTTACGGTGTTTACTTATATTCTGGTTGGTTTTATTGTGAAATGATATTGGTTAAAGCTTACAAGCTATATGATTTTCTGTTTGAAATTGTGGAAATAACAGTATTGTGAAAGGCTTGGCCTGAATTGTGAAATGTTTTATGAATAAATTGATATGATATGTCTGGTGAGAGCGGGTTGCATGCCACAACAAGGAGTGATAAGGGTGGACAGGTGGTAACGGGTTGCACGCCGCAACAGGAGCAATACGGGTGATATATTTAGGGAGGACAGGTGGGAGCGGGTTGCACGCCGCAACAAGGAGCGATAAGGGAGGACATTTATATTTTTACTGATTTTCAAAGAAAATAAAGATTTGAAAAGCTAAATATTTATTTTTACTGTTTTGTTTTCTTGAAAAACAAAGATTTGAAACTTTCTATTTTATATTACTATTTTCATATTTTGGCACTACTTTTATTCAAAGATAAAGTTTGAAAACTTGGAAATTGTTAAGGATTGGTAATAGCTGAGGCCTTAAAGAGGCGGTTGTGTTACTTTATTGTTGTTGCACTATTTGAATTGATGTGTTTAGATTTCCTTCATGTTTTACAATTATTGTCTCAGATATATTTTCTTGTTCGTGTAGAATTATTTTATTGTGTTATCGTATATATATATATATAATACATTAATATAACAGGTTTATTGTTAAAGCCCCGCCTTAGCCTCGTCACTACTTCGCCGAGGTTAGGCTCGGCACTTACTCACTACATGGGGTCGGTTGTACTTATACTACATTCTGCACTCTTTTGTGCAGATCCAGGTACTAGCCAGCAGTAGAGATTTTTAGAGCAGCCATCTATTTATTCGGAGACACGAGGTATATCTGCCAGCGTTCGCAGATCCCGAGAGTCTTCTCCTATTTTTATAAAACTGTTTTAGTATATTCAGAACAGTTACACCATTTCTTTCGGCCATTATTTGTAGTATTCTTTAGTAGTTCGTGGATTGTGACACCAGACCCTGGGGTAGTCTTAGAGTTGTTTGCAAAATTAGTTCGTGATCCGTTTTATTTAAATGGTTATTATTATTATTTTATTTTATTGTTGTTGGGAATTATTCTAATTAAGTTCTTTTGGAAGTTATTTATTTGTGCTTAAGTAATAAATTAAGGAAATAAATTATTCGAGTTCTAACATTGGCTTGCCTAGCAAGTGTGGTGTTAGGCGCCATCACGATCCCTGAGGTTGGGAATTTGGGTCGTGACAAGTTGGTATCAGAGCACTAGGTTGCCTAGGTCTCACAATTCACGAACAAACTTGGTAGAGTCTGAAGGATCGGTACGGAGACGTCTGTACTTATCTTTCGGAGGCTATTGAGTTAGGAAACAACTCCATTTTATTCTACTCTATTGTGCGAATTTATTCTACCATTGATGATTGAACTTGTCTATTCTTGTCCTCGCGTAAAATCTCGACAACACGCAAAGCGTCTACAACCGGACAAGAGATAAAGCCCCAATGACAGCTACGATTAGTGGAAGAGACAAAAGCGGAGCTCAGTCTAAAGCTCGAAAATCAACACCTATTCTACAGTCTCAAATGGATCTAGACGCGGAGGTTCTAGCTCAGTCGGTACATGTGGGACTAATACCAATTTTAGAAGGATTCGTAGCTACTCCAGTATTGCAAAACAAGGGAATAGTTGAAAGCAACGGGGTTGAATTATATGAGCTGTGAAGTTTAACATTGCGGATTATCAGGCATTATGACCTATGACTTCGTGCCAAGTGGAGAAGTCCACTGTCAAGGAATAGATTGTGGGATCATGTGTTATATCGATTTTGGCTTAAAGGGTATAAGGTCTGAGATTTTTGCAAGAGATAAAGCAAAGGATTACGGTGTGTCTGTCTCCTTAATAACCATATACCTCAGTACCAAAGGAGTTATATAAAGAACTTTAGATCTACAGAAGGTTTACTCAGCGCGGAAGTTAAAGTTGAGGATTTTGGGCTGCTCCAGAGGGAGTACAGTGGTTGACAAGCTTCTAGACTATATTATCTATATAAAGCTTTACTTGTGGGATCGTTGTGCATCAATAGGAATAAGAGTTACCCCAAGGAATAGCGAAGAGTACATGAATAAGTGGGGTACCTCAGCGGTGTTGAGTCAACATGGTAAAGGATAAATTGGTCGTCGGTGGTTGAGGAAAGCCTACAAAAAGGACGACCAGCCAGTGCAACATCAACTATTTGACTTAGTTCTCATAAATGCTTTTGAAAGAATTTATTTCTCGGACCCTCCATAATGCGTGGTGCATAAGGTTTGAGCGGTTGTGTCAGGTCATATGACAGTGTTAGAACATGCTACCAGGTTCGATAAGTCAGCCTGTCACACTCCTACTTCGGTTTATCGAGCCAGAAAGCAAGTCCACAGACTCGTTAAAGGACTCAAATATGATTGTAAAATTTTGGACGACTCGGGGCAGGTTGATACTTCCTTTCAGCTAGTGATAGAAATTGTCCTAGACTTGGGAGAGTCATATTTCATCAGAACACTCAGGCTACGTGCCTCATTGCAGATACAACTCAACTACATGATCGGCTAGGGAAAAAGGAGTCGGAATGTCGAAAATGGAGGTTAGATTCCTAGAGGTGGAGACCCAGCCTGTTGATATATTTTCTATGATATGGTTGAGGTCGTTACATTAAATGGTGTCATTACAAGAACAATCTCTAATTATTATAAAGTGATGACTTCCTGAACTTAATACGGTTATGCATAACTAATAAAATTCTTCTATTATGCTCTACTCTCGGGTGAGCTTCGTAACTCAAAAATCTACTTATGGGAATACTTGTATTGAGAAATTCTATGGAGGTAGCCATGTCTATCATTACGTGTTGTAATTATGTCAACGGAAAATACTTAAAAGAAGGAAAAGGAAGGTTCTGAGTGGCACGAAATGCATATTACTTGTGATTCAGAATTGAGGACGAGATCCTCGTATTGTAATATGATTTGGTATATTTAAACCGGGCTACGAGCCGCGATGGAAGTTACGTAAGGATGAGATCCTTGTGATGGAAATTCTTGTGTTTAAATTCTCCCTTGTGAATTAAAATTTTACTATAGTACTAATATAGAGTCATGCTTGTTAAGGTTATTCAAAAAAAAATCCTGTATAACCATAATAATAAAAGTTATACTATTAATAAGTAAATAAATAAATAGATAGATAAATTAATTAATTAATTGTGCATAGTTTACCAAATCCGTGTTATAATTATTGAGCTTTGACCTACGAGGTATGTGCCGCCCTTGTGGCGTTAAATGAGGCACGTTAAGTCGGTATATAATTATGAGGTCTTCATGAATCTCACCTCGTCATCAGTATTGTAAAGGTTGAAAGGGGATTCTTGTTAACGTGAAGCTGTTGATAATTCTGTAATTGGCTATGAACAACTATTAAGAAAATAGAGGTGGTGAGTATGGGCAGCCTTGTGTATATTCCAGTTGGTGAGAGACCGTTAGCTTCAGACATTCAGACGTTGGCTAATCAGTTCGTGAGGCTGGATATTTCCCCCAGCAGTGTTCTAGCTTATACAGTCGATCTTCCCTATTTGAGCGTATTCGGGGGAGACAAGATGATGACCCACATTTGGCGGTCCTTAGGGACACAGTTCGACACGGTGATGCCAAGCAGGTTACAGTTGGAGATGATGGCATTTTGAGGATGTAGGGTCGGTTATGTGTGCCTAATGTTGATGACCTCCGTGAGTTGATCCTTGAGGAGGCTCACATCTCCAAGTATTCTATTCACCCAGGTGCAGCAAAAATGTACCAAAATTTGAAACAGCACTATTGGTGGAGAAGGATGAAAAAGAACATTGTGGCTTATGTGGCTCGCTGCTTAAATTGTCAGCAGGTAAAGTATGAGCATAAGAGACCTTGTGGTTTGCTTCAGCAGATAGAGATTTTTTAGTGGAAGTGGGAGCGTATCACTATGGACTTCGTTGTTGGGCTTCCACGGACTCAGAGGAAATTCGATGTGGTTTGGGTTATTGTGGACAGGCTGACTAAGTCAGCACACTTCATTCCTGCGGCTAGTATTATACTTCGGAGCAGTTGGCTGAGTTGTATATTCGGGAGATTGTTCTCCTTCATGGGGTACCCGTGTCTATCATTTTTGATCGGGGTACGCAGTTTACTTCGCACTTTTGGAGGGTAGTTCAGCGTGAGTTGGGTACCCGGTAGAGTTGAGTACAGCATTTCACCCTCAGACTGACGGACAGTCCGAGCGTACCATACAGACATTGGAGGACATGCTCCGCGCTTGTGTTATTGATTTTGGAGGTTCATGGGATCAGTTCTTGCCATTAGCGGAGTTTTCTTATAATAATAGTTATCAGTCGAGCATTCAGATGGCTCCTTATGAGGCGTTATATGGTAGACGGTGCAGATCGCCAGTTGGATGGTTTGAGCCGGGAGAGGCTCGGTTGTTGGGTACAGACTTAGTTCAGGAGGCCTTAGATAAGGTCAAGATTATTCAGGAGAGACTTCGTGCAGCTCAATCTAGGCAAAAGAGTTATGACGATCGTAAGGTTCGTGATGTGGAATTCATGGTTGGAGAGAGTATATTGCTGCGTGTGTCGCCCATGAAGGGTGTTATGAGATTTGGGAAGAAGGGTAAGTTGAGCCCTAGGTATATCGGGTTGTTTGAGATTCTTGATAGAGTTGGGGAGGTAGCTTATAGACTTGCATTGCCTCCAGGATTATCCTCAGTTCATCCGGTATTCCACGTGTCTATGCTCAAGAAGTATCATGGTGACCCATCCCACGTGTTAGATTTTAGCTCTATCCCGTTGGACAAGGACTTGACTTATGAGGAGGAGTCGGTAGCTATTTTAGACCGGCAGGTTCGCCAATTGAGATCTAAGAGTTTTCCTTCAGTTCGAGTGCAATGGAGAGGCCAGCCCGTTGAGGCAGCTACTTGGGAGCTGAGTCAGACATGCAGAGTAGATACCCACACTTGTTCACCACTTCAGGTAAATTTCTATGCCCGTTCGAGGACGAATGTGTGTTTTATAGGTGGAGATTGTGATGACCCAAATGGGTCATTTTATAAATGTAGACTCCATTCCATGCTTAATAGCCATAATAAGACTAAAATTAAATACCTCGGTTTGAGTGCGCAGTCCGGGCGTGAAACCGGAAAGCCTTTATATGAAAATATAAGAAATAGTGATTTTTAGAATTTAAATTTGATAAAAGTTGACTTTGGTCAATATTCTGAGTAAACGGACTCGGATCTGTGTTCCGACGATCCCACAAGGTTCGCAGAAAAATATGGGACTCGGGCGTATCCCCGGAAATGAATTCCGAGGTCCCAAGCCTTAGAAATCAATTTTTGAAACAAATTGTTTTGCTGAAATGGTTGTGAATTAAAGAAAAGAAATAATGCTAAAAATCATTGGTATCGGGTCCGTATTTTGGATCCAGAGACCGGTACAGCTTGGTTATGATATTTAAAGGTTAACTGTGAAATTTGGTGAAAAACGGAGTTCG